>CM067375.1:46849953-46907721 GCA_034401795.1 Chaetoderma sp. LZ-2023a
CGCCAAGCAGGAGAGAAATCCCGAATGCTAAGAAGCTCGTGTTCAGAATCTTCTTAAGCAGTAGATGTTCGGTTGTATTTCTAACGTTCAATATCGCCGCGAAGTCCTCCCGGCCCTTCATCCTGTCATCACGTAATATCCGCGTGAGTTCCATAAAGAACGCCTTAGCTTTCGCCTTTTTAGATCTACCACCATCTGGTTCTGAATCCACATCATCTTCTGGTTCCTCAATTATCACCTCTATTGTTGGTGGAGCCCGGAATATGGGACTTGGCTCCATTTCTATATCTGGAATCGGATACCTGTTTTCTTCTACAACGATGCTCAGGTCATCTAATGGAATAACGGTCATCCATTGTTAGTCCAAATCCAGCGATTTCAATCACAAATTAGATTAATTGGATTTGTATATTTCACAACAAATTGTGAACATTATAAATTAAAGTGTCTTATCCACAACCAAACGTACTCAATTGCGAATGTGGTACAAGATCTCTTCTTTAGTTTAATGTAAGCTAGTCGCATCAAACTCAACAATCGTAAAAGTCTTACGCACTGACCATTCTTATTACAACACCAGTCTATCCGATCCTGGAATACGTAGCCATTGAGCTATCGTCCTTCAAGTATTATCATTTGCGTTATGTTGAATTTAATATTTCCACATGCTCTAAATAAGGATAAAATTGCGTAAAACCTTACTACTATAGCATTATATTAAAATATTGCCAAACGTGACATTTACACTTTCAACGCTGAAACAAAAAAAAATCTCAATTTCAAGATAATCATATATGAATGCAAGTTGTAAATTCTTTTGAGACTACTTTGACTGGAACACGTTGTTACCATACTTCCAGTTAAAATAGTTTCAAGATATTCAACAGCATATTTCTAAAATCGTAAATTAATTTTTGAATACTTTCGTTCGGATACAGAGTTAAACGTTCCCATTAAACGCCAGAGAGTGGCTAGCTTTGACAGGTTGTCGTATAAGACAGCTATGTGTATAGAAAAGGGTTTTGTAAGTAACTATAGCACGATTCCAGTAACAGGTTGTTCATTTAACCATCTGTCCTAACAGCACGTTATCAGCCCACCTTTCTGTGGACCCAAAATGCGGGTGGTTTTTGAAACCGGTTTGACTCTATTCATGGATACAATTTCGATATGCCCTCACTTAGATACCTGGATCGTTGCTTACGATACGATTTCTCAGATACACGCATCCAGGTTTGCGATACCATCACTCAGATACTGGGATCCCGGCTTGCAATGCTATCACTCAGATACTGGGACACATGTTTGCGATACCATCACGCAGATACCGGCTCCAGGTCTGCAGTACCATCAGTTAGATCACCATCATCATCATCGTCATCATCATGTTTTCAGGACCTAGGCCTTAGCCTTCTTATGTAGATACCTTGAACTGGGCTTGCACATGCCAACACATAGATACTGGTGTCCAGGTTTGGGATGTCATCAATTAGATGCCATGATCCAGGCTTACTATGCCCTCAGTTATATTCGCGGATCTAAGCTTGCAATAACTTGGAATTCCCGAGGCAGACTTGTTATGACCTCGTCTCGATCCCGGGCCTTGCCTTGTTATTACCTCACTTAGATACCAGGTAACCAGGCTTGTGATACCATCACTTTAATAGCTGGGGTCAGACTTGTGATGGCCACACTTACATACTGTGCTTCAAGCTTGTGATACTCTTACTTAGACACCGGGATCACGGCGTTCGATGCATTCACTTCGAATACTGGATTCAGGCTTGCTACAACATCATCACTTAGATATCGGAATCTAGCCTTGGGATTGACCTTAGTTAGAGATTCGAATTCGGGCACGGGAATTTAGGCTTGTAATGACCTCAGTTTGAGAGCGTTATCCAGGATTGGCATGCCCTCACTTTGTTACCATGATCAGGGCTCGGGATGCCCTCACTTAGATATTGCGTATCGGGCCAATCATTCCAGTGGTAAATTTTCAAAAACCAGACTTCTCTTGGTCTGCAAATGGACATATCTCCACTCCAGAGGTCGACTTTGGCTGGCTTCGTTATGAAAGGGTTAAACACTGATGAGCGCATTACGAAAATAATGACCCCAGTTTGATATCAGAGTCTAGGCCCGGCAATCCAGGCATGTAATGACCTCTGTTTAAGAGCGGAATCCAGGCCCTGGAATCCAGGCTTGTAATGACCTCATTTTTGGATCAGAATCTAGACTCGGCAATCCAGGCTTGTACTGTCCTCTGTTTAAGAGCGGAATCCAGGCCCTGGAGTCCAGGCTTGTAATGGCCCCAGTTTGAGAGCAGAATCTTGGCCCTGGAATCCAGGCTTGTAATGACCTCAGTTTGCGATCAGAATCTAGGCTAGACACGACCTCAGATTGAGAGCTGAATCCAGGCCCGGGAATCCAGGCGTGTAGGTGCCCTGAGTTTGAGAGCGGAATTCATGGTTGTGATGCCCTCAATTAGATATTAGTAATCGGTCTTAACCCTTTGATGGCGCAATTAATTTGGTTAAGAAAACTTTAACATATACTTATTGAATGTTTATTTGCGGGTCAAAGGAAGACTATTTCTAAAGGCTTACCACTGGAATGACTGGCTCGGTTATAGAGCCAGTTATTTCAGTGAGAGAAAAAAAGACTCATCCTGATTTGCAAATGGACATATCTCTACACCAGCTTCGTCATGAAAACATTGGTCAGCGCATTACGAAAATAATTCGCTGGTATCAAATCTGAAATATACTAAATGACACTTGATACACTCATGACGCGCCTACGCCATCTTAATTCTGACAGATACCTGAGTGAATGATCGGATCCCTTCGTTACTGTTTATACCCTTTTCAAGAATCGCGGTACATTTTATTGCTCACTGTAGAACGTCACCTCCCTCATAATGTATTCGAATAATTATAACGAAACATCACATATGCCCTATAAACAAAGTACCCCGCTATGTTCCAAACAATATATATCAAGAAACATGACTTTGACACAAACTCTCATTTGTTGAAATCGTTCCTGGACGAGTTACTCAAACACGAACAAGCAGTTTATGTAAACATTCCCACTTTTCTCTTTCTCTTTTGCGTCAGACATATTACGACTATTGGCAGATGCTCTGCTAATTTACGGACACATAAATAGTAAGACAATCCATAGCAAACTTAGTCTTGTTTCCATTGTAAACAAAACGTAATGCTAATTTAACTGCGGGTAGGCACTACGCAAAATAATTTCCAGCGAATCGAGATTGGCGTGTGCAATCCCTAGATCGGTCGCATACATGCAGCATCGAGGACGTTCTACATTTGTTCAAATGACACAATACAATATTTATAACTGTTACAGTACAGATCAGAAATAATTTAGTTGTTTCCAAAACAAAACAATTTTGATCACAATTTAAGAAACCGTCTGTTGTATATTTTGAACATAATCGGATTGGAGAACATTGATGCGTGAGGCAACAATGTCCTCTTCCAATCAAATAGATACAGAATATTCTGTATTACGGAAATTATGGAAACACGTTAAGTTATTTATGAGCTGTGCTGTATAGTTCGCTTTCCAGTTCTAGTCGAGAGTACGATAATATGTTCTCACTTATTTACTGGTTGTTAAGCGCGTATGTCTGTTAGCAGACGATACAATGATTTTATCACTCGCAGGGGCTTTGTTTTATACTGATGGCACAGGTAACGGAATACACATCATAGCAGCAGTGTGGTGAAAACACAATCAATAATATGGTGCTAATTTCTACGCTCACTTCGGCTTTAAACCAATACATATGTTTATGAGATTCGATATGTTATAGTTTTTAATCCGCTTTATACGGTATTTCTCTACACTTGCGGTATTCGAATAACTACACGAGTGGAGGTGGTTGCAATCTACTGACTTTCAGTAAACTTCTTTTCAAAGTATTCAAGCACGTGGCCTAGATACTATGTCACCCTCACATGACATCGAATTGTATCAAGAGAATACGGGATGAACAGAGCTACACACACTCGAACATTACACGCTGTTGTATCGTCTGTGTACTATACCAGAAGTACAGGATGTCGTCTGTTGCTTTCCAATTCTCGATATTTGACTTCCTCGCTGCACGCGATCAGCGCTATCGCGTGCCAACTGGAACAAAAGGCAGCACTCTCGTGTGATCTCGGGGCACTGCGGAATGATACGAGACTATGACAGAACATATCGATAAATTAAGCGCTATGGTATCAAGCAAATCAAATCCCTATCATACATGGGAATGTATCTGACTTATTAACTTATTTGAGTTATGAAAAACAAATGATTTAAAAGACTCATACATATTTAAAATAATTTTAAAGCATTTTCCTGTAACTCCGTTTTTATAATTGTTTCCCAGGGACCTTTTCTCCAAACAGTATCGAAAGCTGGTTTAAAATCTATAAAACAGCAGTATAACTTTTTCTTTTCGGCTGATAAGAGCGGCTGTATGAGATGCAGTGAAGATATATTGTCCAGCGTGGATCTACCTTTTCTAAATCAGTATTGACAAGACATGGGCCAACTCGGGGGTGGGGTGGGTGAGTGGGAGGGGTGGGAGGGATGTGTGCACTGGACATGGGCAGCTCTGGGGATGGAGGGGATGCGTGGTTGGATAAGGGGAGGGGGTGGGTTGTACTGGGCATGGGTTACATCTACATCTACTTATTGACAGTAGTTAATGCTCAACAACATATACTTTCTTTTTATCTATCTAAGCACCAATAGTGGCTACATGCATAGGAGCATGATATGCTTTTGCCTCACCAAAATTACTTGGCCTCCAAATCTGCAGCTCTGGTTTAAAACATAGCAACTGCTCTTGGATTGATTACCTCATTTGGCTAAAATAAGTTTTCGGCTTCGATAAAGTCAAATGGACTTCGCTTAGATTTGAAATTGGTTCAGTGGAACACGAGATTCAATATGAAGAGATCGACATTTGGCTATTCATGGCCTATGGAAGCAACTGGTCCAAGTCAAATTAGATTCCAAATATTCAAATTAAAAGAAATTAAATTGTAAATTCACCAACTCTTTCCCTGTCTCGCTGTCTCGCTCTATCTCTCTCCCAAACCCACTCTATCTTCCTCTAATAATCACCCACCCTCTCTCACTTTGTTGTATATACGTTCTTAGCTAAGTATTCTGCGTCTTAATGATTATGTATAGAGGGCCTAGATGTGTTGCTAGAACTTGTGCCTAAACCTGTTGTATTATTATTAGTACAATAAAATATGCTTAAAATGTTAGAGACAATAACCATTTGAAACCTAGATTCGGATAATCTCAATTTGAAGCTGACAATATAGATACAGAAATACTGTTAAATGTTTTGAAACTAATTTTACTGGAAATTAGGGAAGCAACAGGTTCAAGTCAAATTAGTTACAAACATTCAATGAAACATAATTATTATTAAATTGTACAGGATTTTTTAGTATTTGGTCTATCGGCAAATGATAATATTGTGTAGAAGCCATGATTCGGGAGACAAAATACAAAGTTCTGAATATTAATCTCAAATTAACATGTATACACATCTAAAAGTCGCTGCTTTCTTAATTAGTAACATCTGTCAGCAGTTTTCAGAGCTAGAACTACGTCATCGGCCATACACTGTATATAATCCAACAATTCAGCTGTGGTTAATGAAACGGTCATTTTTTAAAGTAACCCGGACGACAAATGAGAAAATAATGGACCCCACTTCTCTGTATGTTGATAAGATAGATGAATAGTTATTCATCTGACAGAAGGCAGAGCATATCATCCATAGATTGAACTATCGATGGCGGGCATCTGCCCTAAGAAGCAAGAAACTGTGCTTCTTTAGGACGGGTGTTCATAAGACCCCTCTACTATCAATTAAGATCATGCACTTTCTAGTGAATAAATTGACCATACCATTTCCGTTATAGGCAGGCTTGACTGCAATCAAGTGCATTAGACTTTGCTATTGTGATAAGTATGCCAGATTGGGACAAGTGAATACTGTGACACAGAACCTGTAGTAATTAATATTTTTATTTTGGGATTTGGTAGTTATGAGAATTGAGATTATGATTATATGAGTTAGATCATCTACACACTGTTATGGTTTCGTTTCTGACATGCCATTTTTGAAGGGATGACATGATTCATAAGTGATTCTTACATTCCAATTAAGCATCCACATTTCTTTTATATATGTATCTAATCACAATTAGAGTTGGTATTACTGAAAATATCTTAATGATAGACGAATTCGCATTTACAAAACACATATTCGTTTGCAGACTGACACAGTTTGGTAAGATTTCATGAACTTGGCCAATGTACAATAATCTATCACACGGAGCCAAAATTATTTGATCCGTAAATCTATTTACCATATTCAATGAGGTGTTTTAAGCATCTTCTTGCCATTAGTAATACTTTTGCTGGAACATACACGTCCGTTATAACATATTTCAGCAGAAGGCCACAATAGAATGTATAATAGTCCTATGATCTTACCGTAGAATAGGTAGACCTACTCTCTGCGCTTCTGTTTGCCTTATAACTAACCTATTGAAAACTATGTTTTCTCAAAATTTATTTGCCTGGTTTATTATTTAAACAATTGTCCTTTCTTTTTCCCACCACCGTGCACCCGCCATAGATATGGCGTATCGATATACGAGGAGGATTTTTTATCTGATGAAATCTAGCAGGTCATCTTTATGCTAGGTCTGCATTTCTATCCGAGTGCCCACTACTCTTAGACAACTACCTTTTTTTCCGGCATCAAATGATCAAAAGGAATCATAAGGCAAAATCGAGTGTCCCAACAAAAGCATATAACACCTTTGAATGATCGGTTCATGATCTAGTGAAGGAAACACTACTCACTTATCAATCCAATTCGGAAGAGTAAAATTTCACTAATCTGTGTGGAGTGAAACCAGTCCACTAATCATTGGCTTTATTAATGATGTTTGTGATAAACCCGAATCAAAGGAAATTCAAACCTTGCACAAAGTTCAATTGTTCAAATTAAACCATAGAGTAGTTTTTCAAAGGAGATTGAGTAAGTCAGTAAACGTATATAAAGCTGTCTATACTGAAGGACTGACAGATTTGTCATACAGGCTACTGATGAAGCACATCCATGTGAAATGCATTTAGCCAATTGACGGTGTCCATAATTACTGTGAGTAACTTATAATATTGTGTATTGTATTGTTGTATTGTTAACCCTTGCATATTACATGTTAATTCTATAATATGTCTTTCAGGTGTAAGTAATATGTTGGTTCAATTTGTAGTTGATGTGAATGAATTTGTGTGCTTGAATTTGAGTTTGCCTGATCGAATCTTTCTTACCTGCTCAACTGCCTGTCTGATTGCTAGTTAGATTGAACGCTTGTCTGTCTGAATGGCTATTGCGAGGAAGAATGGTCGTAGGAAGAATGGAGATGGTAAAGGGGGTTCATCTGCGCATGCGCGCCTGGTAAAGCTGTATTACCAAATAATTCAGTGCTTCCACCATATTGCTACGCTACGTAGGCATTTAGATGCCGAAACTCTCCCTGATGGGCTTAGCAGGAAGGTGGAAGAGCTGAATGGATTTTGTAAGCCAGCTATGCCAAATGATGACATCTACTTTGCCATCTGGAATGTGAATTTTGAGTGGGCAAATTCTACCATTAAGGCCATGTTAAATCACTATAATGAACAACTTGGTAGTATTAGAACTGAAGTAGTCCTCACACAGGCAATGCCACATTTAGACCTAGGTCGTGCTAAATCCAATGCTATACGCTGGGAAAAAACCAATTATAATAGAAAGCTCGACATTAATGCGATTAGTTCTCTTTACGATTTTGTGCGACCGATAGATCCATCTCAGCAACCAATTCAAAATCTCGCACAAGCTACGCCTCTGGTCATGATACCAACTGTGGCCCCACAATCACAAATGAAAAAACGCCTCAGATCACCTGAAACTTCGCCGCCAGTCACAAAACGAGTAGACAATAAAATCTCTCCATTGCTACCGGTAGATTCTGGCCCTAGAGATATGCTATTTGAAGCATCATTAATCCCACTACCTGACTCTCCACTAGGTAATCTAAATGACCCAAACGAATATCCGCCCTTACCACGGAGGGAAAGGGTTAATGGTAGCAAATCTGGTCCACGGACTGGCGCTTCTCAGAAATCCCCCCAGAGCAGTCAACCATCGGGTCTCAAGACCCCATCCCCAACAGGGAAACTGCCACAGCCCAGCTTCTCTCCAACTCCAGGTCCAAGTAATGCACCGGAGGTGCGTCCTATTAAATTTGCAAATAGACCCAAACAACCCACCATGATGGAGAGAAACATTTTTTGGAAATTTCGTCATGAAATCGAAAACAAAATTGACTGGCGACTACCTGTTCTCACGAACAAAGTACTCATCTTTGGAGCTTCGAACCTGAGTCGCACTAATGTTGAGCCCCACCCTGAAACGCAAGTTGCCTGCTACTCAGGAGCTAAATTGTGTCATGCTAGAGGACTAATTCAAAAGTACACTGGATCATTTAAACCAGAGAAAATAGTGATTAACATTGGCATTAATGATATGAATGAAACCATCTCTAGTTCAAAACATAGATTAATGCTGCTTCTCAGTGCGATTAAGTCCAAATTCCCAAAGACTGCGATTTACTTCGCAAAACTTAACTATTCAAGTCGGTTGACAGCTCAGCAGAAGTTGGCGATTCAGTCCATCAATTCGACGGCTGAATCATCGAAATCTGTGACTGTCATTCCTGCACTTAGACTCTCCGAATTTAATGTTGTTAAGGATAACATTCATTGGACTGAGAAGACAGCTAACTCGATGTATTCTGCCTGGCTTAAATTCCTAAATTTAAACTAGACAAGGGCCAGGGTAACATCCGCCCGGAAACAGGACTGGGCAGTAATATTGTCAATCTAACTGGCTCCCCATTAGGTGAAGCAGAGCATTCACTGCTCAATTTTGGTCTTACATTTGTCCCAACACAAAAACCTAAAACAGGTTTGGATGCTCTTTTAGATAATGGCTGTATGGAAACATCTGAATTTAGTCACCGTATTAAGTTAGCAGACTTCTTTCGTAACTCTAATAGTAACATTCCACCATTCATTGAAAAAACTGGCTGGGCACCAAACGTAAAAATCCTGGACCCAGTGATCGGTGAAAGCATAGAACTCTTTTCAGAACGTGTTACAAATTCTACATTCCCTAATGATCAACCAAATTTACCCTATGAGGAACGCGAGGCCTTAATTGAATTGTCTAAAAACAGCGAAATTGTCATCAAACCTGCAGATAAAGGGTCGGCGACTGTAATAATGCTTAAAGATAACTATAAACGTGAAGCACAACGCCAACTTAGTAACCCAAAGCATTACCAGAAACTAAGCAAACCACTTTGGCAAAATAATTGCAGCAAATTTAATGAGATTCTTAAAAAATTGCTAAATAGCAAGAAGATCACCGAAAAGCAACATAAGTATCTCTTTGCTAAACTTGAGTCAAAACCACGGACTTTCTATCTTTTGCCAAAAATTCATAAACCCATAGATTCGTGGTTGGACCCAACGTCACCGCCCTGGCGACCTATAATCTCTGATTGTGGCTCAGAATCCTACAGAATCAGTGAATACATCGATTACCATCTACAGCCAATAGCAAATAGACACCCCAGCTTCTTGAAAAACACAGAAGACTTCTTATCACAGGTCTCTGAGACCTGCATACCTCCAAATTCATTATTGGTCACGCTTGACATCGATGCTATGTATACAAACATTGACATCGAGAAGGGTATAAATTCTATCCATAGAGCATTCGTGAACTACCCAGACACCAACAGGCCAGACAGAGAAGTAATAGCTCTATTAGAGCTGAGTCTGAAAGGCAATGATTTTGAATTCGATGGCGAAATTTACCAACAAATTTGCGGCTGCGCGATGGGCAAGCGCTTTAGCCCATGTTTTGCCAATATTTACGTAGCAGAGTGGGAGGAGGAAGCGTTAGAAAAGTGTCCAAAACAGCCCCTCATTTATCGCAGGTACCTTGATGACATGTTCATGATTTGGCAACACAGAAAGGCAGAGTTTGATGAATTTTTCGAAATTCTGAACAATCACGATCCGAATATTAAATTAAAAGCAACCATTGACGAGATGTCCGTAGATTTCCTGGATGTAACTGTATATAAAGGTCTAAAGTATGAAACAACTGGCTGCAAAGTGTATTTCAAACCAACCGATTCGCATCAGCTATTGCACAAAAAATCTTTCCATCCACCACATACTTTTAAAGGAATAGTAAAATCACAAATAATCCGTTTTTACAGGAATTCGAGTGATAGGAAAAACCTTGAAGAAGAGTGCTCTACCCTATTCAAAACCCTCAAACCACGAGGTTACTCCTCACGATTCTTGCGCAAAATCAAATCTGAAACATTGGACGGCCTGGAAACCATTCCAGATAATGCCTCAAATCGTCGGCCTACCAACATTTCTCACAATCGTCCTATTATAGGTGTAGGCGAATCTCGCAAATGCGGAAAGAAAAGGTGCAAGTTAGATGAATTTCTCCCAAACCAGAATACTTTCACGAGCTTTCAGAACAAAAGCAAGTTCCAACTTCAGTCTAATCTAGATTGTGACTCTGAAAATGTTATTTATCTAATTTCATGCAAATTGTGCCAAAAACAGTATGTCGGCGAAACCAAATGTCCATTAAGATGGCGGGCAACTCGACACCTCTCAGATATTAGGCTAGAGGAAGACACACATGTTTCCGAACATTTTAATCTTCCTGACCATTTAGCCCTTCGTGACTTTGAAATTATGCCGATTGAACAGCCACCCCTTTCAGATACGGCAGAAGAAACTGATAAACAAAGAAAACTTCGAGAATCGTTTTGGATTAAAGAACTCGAAACACAGTGGCCAAGGGGAATAAACTCGGACCCAGGCTTATCTGATCAACCTGACAAAATTCCATTCATTCTGACCTATAATCGGAAAAACGTTGAAATTTCCAAAATCTTGAAAGATGAGTATCAAAACCTACAGGAGAAACTGAAACAACCCTTTAACAAGCGTCCAGTAATTGCGTTTAAGAAAAATCCGAATCTACGTGACATCTTGGTAAAAGCAAAACTCAAATAGCTATCCATAGTATCCATCTCAATCATTCAACATTAACCCTTGCATGATGGCCAGCCAAAAACGGTCAATTTAGTGATCTTGGGCAATGTCCATTTGCCGGCGGGGATTGGAGTATTTTTGAAAATTTACCGCTGTAATGACTGGCTCGGGAACCGAGACAGTCGTTCCAGTGGTATATTCTCGGGAATGACCTTGTCTGTGCCTGCAAATAAACATTAAATTAGTAAGCGCATATTTGCATTTTACTGAACAAATTTAACCAGTAAAGGGTTAACATTAATGCCATATGGCTTTCCTCAAACAAAATGACAAATCTCAGGCAGTAAGATAAACCAAAATATCTTAAATTTTTGAATTTTTTCAATTATTGAAGATTCTGAGCCAGTGCGTTGACAATATTGACTACTACTACTACTACTAACTACTACTACTAATACTATTACTACTAACTACTACTACTACTACTACTAATAACTACTACTACTACTACTACTACTACTACTACTACTACTACTACTACTACTACTACTACTACTACTACTACTACTACTACTACTAATAACTACTACTACTACTACTACTACTACTACTACTACTACTACTACTACTACTACTACTACTACTACTACTACTACTACTGCTACTAATAACTACTACTACTACTATTACTATTACTACTACTACTACTACTACTACTACTACTACTACTACTACTACTACTACTACTACTACTACTACTACTACTACTACTACTACTACTACTACTACTACTTGTTTTCAAGACAAAGTACAAATAGCATTGTCTATGAGTTGTATTAAGAGATCGTTTGCCATCAGCGGTGTCATCAATTACTGGCACATGCGGTGCTTGGTAGCCATACGTCTTACTATAGTCTATTATTTCACACATTGCTACGTTGTATTATCTTCTGAAGTTAATCAATTGATCCTCTTATCCATCTAGCGTTGTAAACCAAATACACCACGTCTCAAAACGGAGACTATTCAGTAAATCGACTTTCGACTCCACAAAGGAAATCATTGTATTTGCTGAGCAGCCAATATGGGCTATTGAGTTAGATTACCAGCTTCCCAACTGCACACAGTGTTGGCGAATCATTTATTGGACCTTCAGAAAACATATTGTCCATATCCAATAACATGTACTTGGTAAACAGTGTGAAACATAAATCGGATTAGTCGTACGAATGTCCTTGGATTTCCTCTAGTGGAAGAAATCCTGTTGAAGAATGTGAGTTGTTATGCTATACGTGTATAAAGCAAATACGCTTCCGTTTGAGGTAACTGTAAGGAATAATGGACCTTTCCATTTTTTAGCTATGCCACGCGCATCACTAGCTAAGCTCCACCCACACCTCGCCGTGTTGGGATTGATCGATCCCCAAATTCCCTAGCTATCAATTTCCTGCAAACTATACAGATAAGCTGTTGAATATTTTGTAACTAATTTGACTGGGTGCTGTTGCTGCCTATGGCAGCAACATCGCCCAGTCAAATTAGTTTCAAAATATTCAATAGAATATTTATTAAATAGTAAAAGCAAACAGTTTGTACAACAACGCATATACCGTCTTCAAATATGCGTTCGTGACGTACTTATCGACGACATTCATGACGTCATTCGTTATGATGTCATTCTACACATCACGCAGTTCATTATGACGTAATATGATGGGTGGGTACTCTGGAAAGTTGAATTTTAATACTGTGTCTTCAATCAGATGCTAAATGGGAGGCGCATTAACTCCTGTCTTCATTTGAACACTTAGCCCATTACGTACAACATATGGAACTTTCTTTTATACAGCCCACCATTTTATTTCAAGTGTAATATTGACATTTTAATGCGACATATTATGATGTCTGAATGGTCTAAGGAATGATACCATGTTTGAGATGGATTACCATTCCACAAGTAAACGAACTGTTCTATTCTTTCTCCACGAGTTGTGAAAATTATATTGGCAAGCGCCTACAGTCGATACACCAAAATGATTTAGCATAAGAAAGTGCTTTTATCTGGACACGACCTTGAATTTTCCTTTATAACACATGCCCAGCGCTTTGACAACCTTTCTTAAGGAATGCTCATCAGTCAGCTAATAGAAAGGTGATCTCTGTAAAAGGTATGCCATGACGTAATATGCCATTAAAAATTCATGATGATGAAGAAACAAGATGGTACAGTGACATAGAGTAATTAAGCCGCTAACAATAGTGGATAACATAAGAGACGTGCACGAATTATCAGAATAATCAGGGGCAATGCGATTGAATGAAGCCTGTAATAACATTGTGAGAACATTTGTGTTTATATCCCACATATTTTCCATATGAACATTATGATTCAATTGATACAACTGGTTCCACATACAGCCCTGTCTGTCTTGAAAACATAAGTGACTGTGTTGAGAGAGGCATGATAAGCACTAAGCTATTCAGAATACATCATTATATACCCTGCATGATAACGTGCCTTGCTGGCTTAGTACTGGGTCAGTATCTGTCCCACTAAAATGGATTTCACTATTTGACCCCGAATGTTCAAATAGGATAAACCGTTTACATGTAAGAAATATTTTGTTGAATATTTTAAAACTAATTTGTCTGGAAACTGTTGTCGACTATGCCAGCAACATGTTCCTGTCGAGTTTGTCTCAGAATATTCCACAGATAGCCTGTATGTTTGCCTTGACATTGATATATATATATACTCTGGGTGTTTAACGGGTTAACATAAGTAGGTAGGTTTGAATAAGAATGGATCTTTGGCGATACAATAGGGTGGCGCTTTAAGAATTATGACCACACATCATAAACAAGATCGTCGTTAGCTCCAAAAGAGGTGTCGGCTATTGACAGGGATACCGCTGTTTTGCTTTCGCGTTATTTTCATGATTATTGCGCACATTGGGGGACAACTCCATTGGGGACACATTGACGGAACGCTTGTACACTCATGTCAGATCGAACATTTTAGATGTCATAAATTATAACGGAAATTGAGGAATACGCACTTTGTAGAGCCATAAACGAACCATCAACACATATTATCTGGTCTGCACATCGGGGATGACTTACTAGGAATTATCAGAGGAGCTGCACTTTGGGTGGAAATGGGTGGGTGGAAGGTGGCTCATGGTGATTTATAACAGACACGCACTCACAATTTCTCTCATGATTTGAAGGATATATTATGGATTGAACGATATGGTAGGAAGCTGTTGTTTAGACAGGAAAGTAGTTTTATCCTATTATCATCCACCTACTTAATAACCGTAATAGGAACCATTACCTTTGATAAACAAAATAGTGTGCGAATATATAAATGATTGACCAACTTGGTGCTGCTTGCACGTACCATTGCTTTGGAGATTGCAACTGTATTAAGCCTGGACCTATCAAATAAGCAACATAAATGTGTTGCTTTCACACACCCACTCCCCGTAGCGCGGTAAAATAGAACAACATATTTTCACGTCATATTCCCAATGCCTAATAAAATATTCATAGAGCAGCGTCGACGATGGCATGCTTGGCAAAATGATAATTATATTTGATAATTGCATTTTCATTATTTATGCATGATATACGTGTAGTTAGCTAATTATCAACACGATAATGTTAACGATAACGACGACGACGACAACGACGACGACGACGCACCAGCGCCAGCACGACCAAGAGGTACAACAGCGCTGGCGGCGGCAGCAGCAGCAGCAGCAGCAACAACAACAACAACAACAACAACAACAACAACAATAACAACAATAATAACAACAACAACAACAACAATAACAAAGCAGCAGCAGAAGTATCAACAGCAGCAGCAGCTTTCAGTGTGTCAATGAATACACAACCATGGTGACCTTTGAGTTAGCAGCATACTTCTCTAAGTTCCTCAAGCAGAATACTTTAAGCCGTGTCTCCGGGAGACGGTCGTTCAGATCTTTGATCAAAATTAATTGCTGTATCAAATGCAATGAGAAATTATCCAGATTGATTTAATCACTGCTACTGCTGAACGATCAATCTTTATTATCCAGTTCCCTGTAGCCGAATAATCCGTATTCCGTTTGAGAATGATTTTGCTTATAAAAACTGTTGTTTTTGGTAGCAATCGATTACAGCGCCACAAGACCCAAAGCGAACATTAGAATGGCATTTAAACACAGCGTCCAGGTTACAACGCGTCTGGAAGACTGATAGAAACACGCTTAATATCAGTCACAAAGTGATGCTTTGTAGGCCTATGACACTTTCTCCATTTATTAATGGCAGATTAGATGAGATATTACGATACGATAATGATGGTCCTGGGCTTCGTAGATTAATTTAGGTTGGAAAATCGCCAAAATCTGAAGCTGCGCAATTGAGGCTATATGCATAAAGGTTGTTTAGAGAGATAGTTTAGCTTAAAAGCTATATAACTTTTCATTTACACTACTGCCCACATGCATAAAGGAGCTTTAATGTAAACATTGGGTTAATAATTAAACCGATACATTTACACAACTGTTCATATGCATAAAGGTGGTTTAACGTATAGAGTGGGTTAATACTAAACACAAGTAGAGGAGCGACGAGCTGGCGACACATTTACACGCCGTTTAAAGTAGTTGCTGTGCCAAATAACCAACTTTATTTGCATCATTATCACATTTTTTTCTTTTGATCTCACCGCCTTTTGAAAAGGTGTTAATATCCATCCCCATCTCTTCGCCATTCTGATTGTATGTTAGATATAGACGATGTCCTAAAGCCCCTCCCCCTCATTAAATTATGTGACTCCTATCATCCAATGAGGTGAGCTTAAGTGTAATTAGCGTAATGCTTGACAAGGGTTAATGAGGGTAGTTAAGGATGATTGACAGGTTACATGTCTGGACTCGTCTTTTGCTGGAAACTCGTTCAATGGCGAAGCCCCACCCCCACCCCCACACCCTGTGTTAAAGTATGCGCCTCTTAGTATCCAATGAGGTGAGCTTAGTGGTAATTAGCGTAATGACGAGCGCCAATCGATAGGCGTTAGTGCATAAAAGCTGCGGTGTAAAAATCTGATCTGTTAAGCCTTAACGTTTTGACTTTTGTTTAAACGGTTTGTTCAACGTTTATTATAATTATGAATACAGGATATTTTATGGGTTGTGACATGCCCATTGCATTCGGTAACAATGTGCATGTATGTGTCATGAAACGTAAATTTGTAGTAGACATACGTGAGTTTAGTGTTGGTAGTGTTTACCCCAAGCGAGGCGTGTTTATGTATGGTAATCTCCAAATCGCAAACTGGCTATTTTCAAATTGAAGCAAGCCAATGTTCGGTCTAACATTACTACGGCGCTTATTCTTTTTAACAGACTAATCTCTCCGATTCTCATGTATGGGAGTGAGGTTTTGGCGCCTTTCTAAAACGACTGAGCAACCACGGCTTCAAAATTGTATGTGATAACCTACCAGCGGAGAGTGTCATGGTTAAATTTGGCAAATATCTGTTGGGAACACACAGAAAGGCAACCAATGATGCTATCCGTGGGGAACTGGGTCATCACACAATTCTTATTTCTGCCTTAAAATTGTCCATTAAATACTGGTTCAGGCTGCATGCACTAGACGACACTTCCATAGTTCGTAAAACATACCTTGAATCCAATTCTAATCTTATCTCTAAATCTAATTGGTCATACTTTATCAAGGAACTACTTGGTCATTTCGGCTTGGACCATTGTTGGAGCAGCGAAACAGTTATGTACCCAAATTATGTAGCAAAAAAGTTGACAAGTTCAATGCAGTCCAAATATATTGAGTGCTGGAGACGTAATCTTCAAATTCCGGACTCTAAGTTACGCTCCTATGCATTATTCAAGTCTGAATTTAAACTCGAAAACTACTTGATTAGTTGCCGGAATTTCCTAGAACGTAAGCAATTTACTAAATTACGGGTCAGTGCACACAGCCTTGAAATCGAAGTAGGCAGATATAATATGGTACCACTTGAATGCAGACTATGCAAAATGTGTAACACTGGGCACATTGAGGATGAGAAGCATTTTCTCATCAACTGCCCGGCGTACAGCACGGAACGACGAATTCTCCTCAAAACAATTAACTCATACAGTAACATATCAACTATGAACGACGAGGAGAAATTCGTCATTCTAATGTCATGTAACGCCGGAGATACTGCGGTATCAAAAACCGTAATTCCATTTGTACAGTCGTGCCTGATAAAACGTCAGACGCAGCTTAATGGAATTGCTAATGATGATATGCCTCTGTGACCATAGCAATCATAACAACTTACTGATCTACTACCCAACCTAGCTGCGGCCGTCCTAAACTTAGGGTTTTTGCTTCGTTTTTTTTAACTGCTTATGTATATATTGTGTGTTTGTACATTTTATTTTACATATCTTTTACGTATATATTTCATTGTTTTATTGTCTGTGTGCGAATACCACATTGTGTCGTTTTTTATCGTAATAAATTGGTACGAAATTGGTAATACGTTTTGAAAGTTCGCTGCTATGTTTATTGCATTTGAAAAAAACTGTGCTTATGGCTAGATGTTCCAATAGAGTAGAGCAGATTAATTACATATACGAATTAGAACCTCAATTAAAGGGCACTATCAGCACTAAATATCCGTACGTTAAGCTAACTTAGTACTTTACTAATTAATTAATTATTAATACCATACTTTAATGCTTTGTGTGGTGAACGCTAATTAATCTTACAAAATGGATAACTTAAATTGGTTGCAAATGAAAAATTGTAAAGTTCCCCATATAACCTATCGTGTAACGGAAATCTAGTTTCATCAACACGTTGAATGTAAACACATCGTTGCTGATTGATCAATTCTAATTAAATAAACATTGTCATATTGCCGGAAAAAGGTCATGCACGCACACGCACACCCTGAATTGGTATTATCTGAATTGGCGGCGAAGTTATCGCAGCTACTGCGTAGGGTGTGGGGGGGGGGAGTCTTCATCCTAATCCCTTCAAAATCTGCCGTGCGTGCGTGCGTATACGGTAGTGAAGTGTTACTGTAGTAATCAAATAACCAATTTGGACCGTTTGTAAACAGACGATTACCTTTTTTAAATAACGCAAATCCATATGCCAATTTGTTGTCAGCGTGCAAGTTTATAAACAGCGCGTGGCCAATTTGGCAAATGGCAAACGGCACACAGCCCATATGCCAATATTAAACTTGCGCCAACAGGCGATAGGATATTAAAAACTCTTACACACGAAATAACATAAAACTTTAATTCACGTTTTCAACGATGATATGAACAGATCAATAGCAAATTGTCATAGTGCTTTATGTTGTTTACAAACAGTCGCGCCGATAACAAATTGTCATATGGGTCTGCACCATTTACAAACAGGCCAACTTGGTAATGTGTATCTTTGCCTGTTTTCTTAATATTTGCAATAAGCTTATTAACTGAAAACATGCACAGCGCAAGGCCCTGCACGCTTTTCTGACCGTCGCCGAAATGTAGCTTACCGTAACATTGACATCTGTATGACACTAAACAATGGCTTAATGGTAAACTATTGCCAAGCTTAACCTCAGATTAACTAACACAGGTTTAATTAAACTACTTTTCAAGCATACTGATTTTGTTAAACCACAAAAAGTAGTTTAAACTAGTGTAAAGTTATACATCCTTTATGCATATATGGGCCATCATAATATGCATTATTAATTAACAAAGAGAATTCGATTGCCTATGTTTACTTATTGTAGGTGGGGGTGGCCGGGGTGGGGTGGGGTGGGGTGGGGACATATGTACGCTGCATAATAAACATTTACCTGGACATCCATGCACGTCAATAGAGGAATACATTTCTAGCTATGCCCATCCCATATTTACCTATGATGCGCCGCCCATTTCTAACTATGCCCCGCCCTTTCCTAACTATGTCCTGCCCATTTCTAACTATGTCTCACCTATTTCTATCTATGCCTTTCCCATTTCTAACTATGCCCCGTCTATTTCTAATTATGTCCGGCCCATTTCTAACTATGCCCCTCCCATTTCAACCTATACCCCGCCCACCTTTTTGCTAAGCCCTCATTTTACCCGCACTGGAATCAATCGATTTACTGCGAATCCGGAATTAGCAGAATCCCAATTTCAAAGTAATTATCCAGATAATCAGTTGATTATTTTGAAACTACTTCCACTTGGCGCTGTTGCTGCAACAGCACAAAGTCAAATCAGTTACAAAGTATTCAACATAATATTTATTAAATAGTAAGTCCATCAAAGACATACAATTCGTACACTTGGCGGACTTTAAAATGTTCATGACTGAGATATTCATCTAATGATGTATTTTGACCTTAGCCTGCATCTGACGTAATGAGAATGGCGTCATATACGTAAGTGACAGACTGGATCTCTCCATCTTGTTTAAACTGTTTAATCGGGGTTTTTTCCCAAAATGTAATAGGCCTATTCGTTTTCCCGCTAATTACCATGCCATCTTGAACAGAAAATCGTAATGCTTGGTGCCATCATTCCTTGCATGTTAAAAAACGGAATTGGATCTAGGGCTTTCTTCGATGATGCGCGTACGAGTGTGTGCATACATGCGTGCGTGGATGTCATTAGATTTCCATAAACATAAAAACAATATTCTGTAATTTAGAGATAAACAGCTAAATATATATTCAAAGACTCAGAAAAACGTATTATGTTTGCATAATATCATCTCCAAATTCTCCAATTTAACCACCATCTATAATCATAGTATAGCAATCAAATATACCCATCTCTCCTGCTGGCAGTACTTATGATGAATGAATAAGATCTAAATCAACGTGTCAAGGTTACTTTTATTATCAAGTTAATCAAGTCAGTGAATTAGCCCAATGCATGATTGATTTTTAGCTCACCTGGCCTGAAAGGCCAAGAGAGCTTATGTCGTGGCGACCGTCTGTCGTGTGTCCATCCGTTGTCCGTCCGTCGTCCGTCTGTCCGTCCGTCCGTCCATTAACTTTTCCTTTAAACGACTTCTTCTCAAGAGCCACTAGGCCGATTTCAATTATATTTGGCAGGAAGCATCCTTCGGGAATAGGGATCAAAGTTTGTTCAAATGGAACCGATTCGCCAATTTGGCCGGAGGCCATCTTGGATTTTGGCCGATTTTTAGAAACGTCTTTAAAAACCTTCTCCGAAACCGCTTGAGGGATTGAAGGAAACCTCATAAAATATGATTTAGGGAAAGAGCGCAGTCAAGTTTGTTCAAGGGAACTTAATTGGTCAAATGGTTCGGCGGCCATCTTGGTTGACCTAGTTTTAGCGAAAATGACTTCATCTCCAGAACACCTAAAGGGATTAGGCCGAAGTTTGGCAGATATGATTAGGGACTAAGGACTAGTAAAATGTGTTCAAGAGAAGTTGATGCCTAAAAAAATATGGCCGCCGTGGACCAATCAATATATTGCATGTTTGGCAGCCATATTGGATTTTTTTATTTGATGGATTTTGAGGCCGAAATTGGTTTTATGTAGGTTTTTGGGTATTCTGATCTCAAATTTGCAATTTTTGAAACTGTCGGATAAACACTTAGGCGGCCATCTTGGATCATTTTCCCGTTAAAAGCTCCCATACTAAAGCTATGTGAAATTTAAAATATCTTCTCGAGAACTTAATTAAATTTGGCAGGAAGCATCCTTAGGCCATAGAGATTTTATTTTGGTCAAACGAAGCCGATCGGCCAATTTCCAATTTGGCCGGTGGCCATCTTGGATTACGGCCGATTTTTATAAATGTCTCACGAATTATGATCTAGGGCAAGAGCTCACGCAAGTTTGTTCAAGGGAACTTGATTGACCAAATAGTTCCGCGGCCATCTTGGATGACCTGGTTTTCGCAAAAACAACTTCTTCCCCAGAACCGCTTAAGTGATCAGGCGGAAATTTGTGATATATGATTAGGGACTAAGGGCCATTAAAGTTTGTTCAAGAGAAGTTGATCTGTCAAAGAACTGGCCGCTGTGGGCGTATCAATATATAGCGTGTTTGGCGGCGATATTCGATTTTTTTATTTGATTGATTTTGAGGCCGAAATTGGTTTTATCTATGTTTTTGCGTATTGCGATTTAAAATTTGCCATTTTCGAGACTGTCGGATAAACGGTTTAGCGGCCAACTTGGATCGTTTACCCGCCAAAATCTCTCATACTAAAGCAATGGGAAATTTAAAATGTATTCTCGCGCCATCTTCGATTTTGGTCGATTTTCAGAAATATCATCTAGGGCAAGAGCTGCACCAATTTCGTTCAAGGGAACTTGATTTGCCAAATGGTTTGGCGGCCATCTTGGATAACCTAATTTTTTGCCAAAACAACTCCAGCACCACTAAGCGGATTGGGCCGAAATTTGTGAGATATGGTTAGGTACTGAGGGCCATTAAAGGTTTTTCAAGGGAAGGAGCTACGTCAAGTGGACCAATCAAAATGTAGCGTATTTGGGCCTCGTGTTATTGTTACAGAAATAAAACTTGGAATTTTAAGAGGGAGAGCGAGCGAGCGAGCGAGCGAGCGAGAGAGAGAGAGAGAGAGAGAGAAAAAAAAAAGAGAGAGAGAGAGATAGAGAGGGAGTGAGAGAGAGAGAGAGAGCGGGCGGGCGAGCGAGAGAGAGTGAGTGAGTGAGTGAGTGAGTGAGTGAGTGAGTGAGTGAGTGAGTGAGTGAGTGAGTGAGTGAGTGAGTGAGTGAGTGAGTGAGTGAGTGAGTGAGTGAGTGAGTGAGTGAGTGAGTGAGTGAGTGAGTGAGTGAGTGAGAGAGAGAGAGAGAGAGAGAGAGCGAGCGAGAGAGTGAGGGAGAGAGAGAGCGAGAGAGAGAGCGAGAGAGAGGGGGAGGGAGGGAGAGAGACAGAGAGAGAGAGAGAGAGAGAGAGAGAGAGAGAGAGAGAGAGAGAGAGAGAGAGATTTTATCTTAATTTAAATATTGCCCATTTTCAGAATACATCAGCATTTATGCCGTCATTTTGAGAGTACATCAACACATATGACGTCATGACCGTCGTCATTGAATGTATCTTTCAGTTTATTCAGCAATCATATTGCAGTTAAAATCAACAACTTGACTTGTAAGATGATGTCATGATCAATTACAGCATATATGACAGGATTTACTCCGTCTTAAACACTTAATACTCCGACACGTTGTACGAATTGTATGTCTTGGCTATTTATTAAACATACCGTTGAATAGGCAGCAACAACACGCAGTCAAATTAGTTTCAAAATACTCAAGAGCTAACATGCGTAGTTTTCTAGAAATTGAGATTCAGAGATTACAGTGATCGATTGATCCCAACATGAGCGGGGTGTGGGTCGAGCTTAGCTAGAGATGGGCAGGTCTAAACTTAAGGTCCATTGATCAGAACACTAAAACTAAAACATGTTGTTCGCCCGCGCGCGCGATATATATATATATATTTAGGCTTCAAATTGTATATATATATATATATATATTCAACAGCGTGCGAAATTTAAATGTTGAATATATTGAAACTAATTTGACAAGGGTTTGTTAAGGCCTCAACAAACCCGTGTCAAATTAGTTTCAATATATTCAACATAATGGTTATTAAATAGTTAATTTATCAAAGACAATATCTTTCGATTTTCCTAATGGAGCTATACATCATTTTTGTTGTGACATCAGGTAACATGTAACGTATTTGATTACGACGACAAACACTTGAGTCTTCAATGAAAATATCCACATTCTACTCGGCCAACTATTTACTCAAGCTTAAATTCCTATATCTTGATAAACCTTCATGGTAGTATCCTTAACCCCTCGTGGTGTGTCAAGTTAATCCTTTAATGGTCAAACTGACCAAAGAACAACTTTGCAGTGGTCTTGAGACATGCCTATATTTGAAAGGCCTAGAGAAGAGTATTTTTGAATATGTACCGCTAGAATGACTGGCTAAAAATACTGTTCTCTCGGCCTGCAGATAGACACTGGCTAAGTAAAAACTTAAATTTTCTTTACCATTGGGCATTTAATGGTCAAGCCGGCGAAAAAAAAAATATGTGGCAAATTTACAAAAAAATCGTCGTTTAAAATAAAAATATCCCGAAAAATATTGACCATAAAAATGTTTAATGAATATATCAAGTATTATCTTGAGCGCCTTAAGGCGCTGGTGACACAAGAGGTGTTAACTGAGGCATATAATAAAAATAAAATCCTAATATGTGCTTTTTGTATTTTTATCTTTGCGTTTTTCACGCCTTTCTGCTCAAATAAACTTTCACAGATCTATTATAGCAATGCGGTAGAACCAATTGTCCGTCGAAATATAAGCACACGCATCTGTCAACGCTTCTATCTGCTCTTTACATGATAGACAAACTAGTACGTCCCTCAGCCTAGCAGTGAATCGAACAATGTAATACTGTCACGGAAATACTCCGCTCGATTGGCACATTGTCAACACAAGTTAAGTAACTACAGTTCGTCATCAGAACGTGTCATCTATTTAGTTGTATATATTTCAATGAAGAGAACTTTCTGGGAGAACATCTATCCTGCGTATAGCTTATAACTGTACATTTCGCATCAACATAGTATTCTATCCTGTGTGTTTATTTAAGACAATTAATTAGCAATTTCTGCAAATGTCTCAAGATCGGTGGCTTGCTGGTATAACTCAGTAATTCACTGACGTAGCCTGTTTGCTAACGTGTATATGGGGATGGGACATAGGACATATGTGGCCACGCGTGCATGCGCCCGTGGGTACGTGCGTACGTGCGGGAATGATTGTCGGTGTGCGTGCGTGCGTGCGTGCGTGCGTGCGTGCGTGCGTGCGTGCGTGCGTGCGTGCTTGCGTGCATGCTTGCGTGTTTTTAAGGCGCGTGTAATCATATAAAATTGCCACATTCACGTTGATAACTAAATAGCGAGTGCATAGCATCCACACTATGCGAAACACCTGTCTACCTTTCCTATTGATTTTCCCTATTTTTTACAATCTGGTGATTTATCGGCAATTATTGGCATGCATTTGCGCAGCACATAATTAGGCCTACAGTACAGCTCAGAAATAAATTATGCCTCATAGACTTACCCGTTTTCCATAAATGGTTTTATTACCGATCAGTAATGTCATACGAGCATGTGCTGCTATTTGATTGGTTAAGATCAGGGATGTATGATCTTGTATTTCCGTCACGCTAGTGCAATACTAAACAGTACACACAAACACGCAATATTCAACAGCGTACGAAATTTAAATTGTGTGAATTTAGGTTTCAAATTTTTAACGGATTCGAACACGCGTACAAGTGGCTGTGTCATAGCTAGAAATGGACCACTCCAGTCAGAGAAATCATTCTTAAACGAGAATAATAGATAGAGTAATCCAGGTTCTTCTTGTATTAGTGGCCTCGAATAAAGGAAAAATGTTAATAATTTTGATTACGTGTGGAATGGATGAATACACTTTAGCCATGCCCCGCCTATCTATAGCTAAGCTCCGCCCATGCTTTGGGGTTGTTGGGATCGATTTACATAATTGAATCATCCTTAATTACCAGAATACCAAATTAATGATAACACTAAAGTTAATCTATTGGAGATTTTGAAAGTAAACTATTCTCCTATGATTATTTTCAAATGGCAGCAACACCAAGTCAAATTAGTTTCAAAATATTCAACAGAATACTAATTAAATAGTAAATCCATCAGACATATAATTCATACACGAAACAGACATTTACATGTTCATGACTGTGTTGGATACATCATCCATTACGCATTTTGATTATGACAGCAGGTTACATATAACGTAAGTAAATGTGACGTCATATACTTGAGTGACGGATCGAATCCATCCATTACTAAAAGAACATGATAATTTGTATATTAAATGGGAACTAGTTTGAAATTGTATTCATGATACAGACATGAGTGATGTCATTTTAGAGCAAATTCACTTTTACTGTGCACATAAGTGTATATACCTCTACCCCTCTCGATACGATATGTAAAGGTGTCTGATTCCAAAGGAACTGGAAGATGAGGCTGATTCGGAGCCAGCTAGGGGACTGAAAGCTCAGTGTGTAAAGCCTGCCATTCTTCATACTTTACTGGCAGATAGTTCAAAGTAACTGTTCCCCAAATCATAATGATCGGTCACCAAAACATGAAGGCATACATATACTCACGTGTTTCGACACGCATGGAGGATTGTAGCTTAGCCAAGTTTGTCCCAACCTGATGAATTTTGAAATGTAGAGGCTGTCGGATGCATCTCCTGCATGTCAGGGTTTTCCCAAAACATTGATGTGGTGGTGTTGGTGGGGTATGTACATGGACCGAGTTTTGAGAGTTCATAATGGACCCCGCCATTCATTTCATTGTAACGCCAGCCCACATGTGACATAATTCATTATGGTATCATGTTCTTGCCTGCCATTGGATTCATCCATTAATGTGCACTAGTTCTATAAAGCTAAGGTACTGAATTCTCAGCGTGTTGAGGCTGCCATTCTTCATACTTTACTGGTAGATAGTTCAAAGTAACAGTTCCCTAGATCATAATGATCGGTCACCAAACCATTTAAGCATACATACACTTATGTGTGTCGCAACCTCAGAAGATTTGGGGTTCGCCAAGCAAGTAGGCAGGTTTGCTCGTCCCACCCGGGTCAATTTTGAAATGTAGAGGCGGTCAGATGCCTATCAGGGGTTTTCTCAGAGCATCGATGGGGTAGGGTAGGGAGGGTATGTACCTGGTCGGCGTTTGAAATGTTCATGACAGACTTAGCTACGTCATTCATTACCCATTTTGATTATGGCGCGAGCCTACATGTGACGTACTTCATTATGATGCCATATTCTTGACTGACAATGGATTCATCCATTAATGTGCACTCACCTATGGCTGTGTATATGATGACGACGAGCACGCCAAGCAGGAGAGAAATCCCGAATGCTAAGAAGCTCGTGTTCAGAATCTTCTTAAGCAGTAGATGTTCGGTTGCACCTCTAGCATTCAATATCGCCGCGAAGTCCTCTCGACCCTTCATCCTGTCATCACGTAATATCCGCGCGAGTTCCATAAAGAACGCCTTAGCTTTCTCCTTTTTAGATCCACCACCATCTGGTTCTGAATCCACATCATCTTCCGGTTCCTCAATTATCACCTCTATTGTTGGTGGAGCCCGGAATATGGGACTTGGCTCCATTTCTATATCTGGAATCGGATACCTGTTTTCGTCCACAAAGATGCTCAAGTCATCTACTGGAATAACGGTCATCCATTGTTAGTCCAAATCCAGCGGTTTCAAGCACAGATTAGAATAATTAGATTTGTATCTTTCACAAAAAGTCGTGTATATTATAAATTAAAGTGTCTTATCCACAACCAAACGTACTCAATTCCGGACTGGGTAGAGGATCTCTTCTTTAGTTTAATATAAGCAGGTCACATCAAACTCCACAATCGTAAAAGTGTTATACACGGACCATTCTTATTACAAAACCACTCTATCCGATTCCGGAATACGTTGCCATTGAGTTATCGTCCTTCCTGTATTAAAATTTGTGTTATGTTCAATTTAATATTTCCACACACTTTAAATAAGGAGAATTCACCTTTCCAGAGTACCCACCCATCATATGACGTCATAATGAACTGGGCGATGTGTTCAATGACATCATAATGAATGACTCATGAATGATGTCGATAAGTACGTCACGAACGCATATTTGAAGACGGTCTATGCCTTGTTGTACAAATTGTTTGCTTTTACTATTTGCCATTGGCAGCAACAGCACCCAGTCAAATTAGTTGCAAAATATTCAACAGCTTCCCTGTATAGTTTTCAGGAAATTGATAGCTAGGGCATTCTGGGATCGATCAATCCCAACACGGCGAGGTGTGGGTGGAGCTTAGCTAGTGATGGGCGGGGCATAGCTAAACATGGAAAGGTCCATTATGTAACATATTACATCTATAGCATCATATTAAAATATTGTCAAGCGTGACATTACGCTTTCAACGCCGTAGTTCAAAAATCTAAAGTCCAAGATAATGATATATACATGCAAGTTGTAGATTACTTTAAGACTAATTTGACTGAAACATGTTGCTACCATACTTCCAGTCAACACAGTTTCAAAATATTCAACATAATATTTCTAAAATTGTAAATGCTTTTTCGAATATTTTCGTTCGGATACAAAGAGTTAAACGAGCGCATTAAAAGGCTAGAGAGTGGATGCTTTTGACAGGTGGTCGTGTAAGACAGCCTTAGGTATAGGAAAAATAGAGTTTTGTCATTTGACCACCTATCCTAGCATCCCACCTTTCCTTTGGCGCAGGATGTAAGTGGTCTCTGAAACTGGTTTGACTGTATCCATGGATACAATTTGGATATGCCTCCACTTACTTATCTGGATCCATGCTTGCGATACCATCACCCAGATACCGGGATCCAGGCTTGCGATACCTTTACTCGGATACTGGGATCCAAGCTTGACTCAGATATCGGATCCAGGCTTGCGATACTATCAGTTAGATACGTTGAACTAGGCTTGCCATGCCGACACTTAGATACTGGGATCCAGGCTTGGGATGCCCTCAATTAGATACCAGGATCCAAGCATACGATGCCCTCACTTATATTGGCGGATCTAAGCTTGCAACAACATTACTTAGAAATACCTAGCCAGGTTTATTATGACCTCATCTCGATCCAGGGTCTTGCCTTGTAATGACCTCACTTGGATACCAGAATCCACGCTTACGATACCATCACTTTGATAGCTGAAGTCAGACTTGTGATGGTCTCACTTACATACTGTGTTTCTCGGTTGAGATACCCTCACTTAGACGCCGGTATCAAGTCGTTCGATGCCTTCACTTCGAATCCTGGAACCAGGCTTGCGAGAACATCACATGGATAGCGGAATCAAGCCATGGGATGACCACAGTCTGACAGCGGAATCCAGGCTTGAGATGACTTTAGTTTGAATGCGGAATCCATGCCGGGGAATCTAGGCGTGTAATGACCTCAGTTTGAAACCATAAGCCAGGCTTGACCTCACTTAGATACCATGACCAGGGCTTGAGATGTCGTCACGTGGGTATCCGGTATCGAACCAATCATTCCAGTGGTAAATTATTTAAAGAATGGACTCATCTTGGTCTGCAAAGGCTAATTTTGCCCGGCTTCGTAGTGAAATGGTTAAACATTGATCAGAGCATTGCGAAAATAATTCGCTGATATCATCTTTGAAATATACTGAATGACCATGGATACGCTCATAACCATCCTACGTCATTTTAATTGTGAAAACAGCTAACAAGTGACTGCTTTGGTTATGGTAATAAGGTAAGCTACTTGAGTGACAGATCGCCCCCCCCCCCGCGTTGCTGTTTATACCCTCGCATTTGTTTAAATGGTTCCTGGAAGAGTTACGCAAACACGGAACAACGCAATGCATGCAAATATTCCCACATTCTATTTCCCGATGAGTCAGATATATTACGACTATTGACATATGTTCTGCTAATTTACGGGCACATACATAGTTAAACAATCCATGGCAAATTTATTCTTGTTTCCATTGCAATCAAAACGTAATACTAATCTAACTACTGTAGTCACTACACACAATAATTTCCAGAAAATCGAAATGAGCGCACATAACTCTAGATCGGTTGCATACACATAGCATTGAGGATGTTCTACCTTCGTTCAAATGACACAATAAAATATTCATAACGGCTACAGTACAGATCAGAAATAATGTAGTTGTTTCCAAAACAAAACAATTTTGATCACAATTTAAGAAACCTTCTGTTGAATAGGTTGAACATAATTGGAATGAAAGACATTGCTGCTTGATGCAGCAATGTCTTCCAATCCAATTAGGTTCAAAATATTCAACAGCACGTTTTATTTTGTTTTGATAACCATTAAAGTTATTTCTGAGTTGCACTGTACAGTTAGATTACCAGTTCTAGCAGACGGTTCGATGATATTTTCTCATTTTTTAACCGGTTGTTAAGCGCGTATGTTTGTTAGCAGACGACACAATGATCTCATCACCCACAGGTGTTTTGTTTTATACTGATGCCACAGGTAACGGAATACACATCATAGCGTCAGTGTGGCGAAAACACAATCAATACGATATGATAATATGGTGCTAATTGCCACGCTCACTTGGGCTTTAAACCAATACATATGTTTATTAGATTCGATAAGTTATCGTTTTTAGTTCTTTTTCTCCAGTATTTCTCTACACTTGTAATATACTATAACTACAGACGTGAAATTGGTTGCAATCTAATGATTTTCGGTCAACTTGATTTCAAAATATCCAAGAATATGGCCTAGATGATCGGTACTATGTTCGCCTCCCATGGCATCAAGTTGTATCCAGAGAATACGAGAAGAACACAGTCACAAGCACTAGAATATTACGCGCTGCTGTATCGTCTGTGCACCGTCGTCTGTGTACCGTACCAGAAATACAGGGTGTCGTCTGCTGCTTTCCATTCTCGATATTTGACTTCCGCGCCGCACGAGATCAGCGCTTTCTCGTGACAACTGGAACAAAATTCAGCACTCTCCTGTTATCTCGCCACAATGTGGAATGATACGAGACTAGGATAGAACATATCGATAAATAAAGCACTAGGGCATCGAGTAAATCGTTGAGCATTGCATCTATTGATGCTGTACGGCTTGTGTAACCATACTAATGCATTCCATATTGGTGACGGTGTATTAATGCTGTTGTTTGGTAGTTTGTCATATGGACCGCTAATGCTGATTAGAGGGATTGGAACACTGATATTAAGCACGGCGCGTGAAAATGAAACTTTTACACTCCCTAGAACCCAACCATAAATTAATTTTGGAAACTCAAAGTGTGTGTGTTTTATTTAATATAGCTATTTTGCAGTCTTTTGAGATGCGCTATTTTGTGGTTCAGCCGTATGTTAAATGTGATCACAGATTTGTACATATTCTTTGAGGTTTCCATCCCCTTCAGTCGCTATATATACACCTGTGCAAAAGTTAAGCACCAGCAAAAACAATAGAACGTAGAAACATGATGGTACAACTGGGCTGCCATACTTTTTGTCCCCGCGTTAGCTGACATAATTCCAAGTATGAAATGCACATGCATGCATGACTTCACGCCGCTTGATGTCCGTGCGTGGCGGGAAACAGCACACGTGTTCAGTTATGTAAAAGTCCAGTTTGAGGTGTAGAACATTACATACAGATTTAGGCGACAAGATTAGGAATTTTGTGTTCATGACCGTGGTTTATTTGTACAGAGAGAATTAGCTCTTGATTGTGAACCGCTATGGCAAGACGAAGGTTAAGTGATCGTGTGAAATGGCAAATCATAGGCATGCATACCACTGGTATGTCATGCAGAGAGATTGGCAGACAGCTGAACATTAACCATACTGTAATCAGTCGTTTGATTGCAAAACATGGGCAAACTAACGAGGTGAAGGACAGGCCTAGATCTGGAAGACCGAAGAAGACTACTGCCCGTGATGATCGAGCCCTAGTACGCCTTGTTAGGAGATCTCCATTCACCAACAGCAGAGTGCTCAGCCAGCAATGGGAAACGCGCAATAGAGTGTCAATGTCTACCGTCAAAAGGAGACTGTATGCTGCTGGCATGAAAGCTAGGAGACCTGTCAGACGTCCTCTCCTCACTGCACACCACAAAGAGGAGCGTCTGAGGTGGTGCAACGAAAGAAGACACTGGAACATGAGATCCTGGAGACTGGTACACTGGTCCGATGAAAGTCGGTTCCTGCTTCATGCCACAGATGGTCGAACTCGTGTATGGAGGTCCAGACGCACGGCGTACGACCAACGTAACATCATGGAAGAAGTTCCATTTGGTGGAGGTTCCGTTATGATATGGGGGTGCATCTCATTTGATTGTAAGCTGGGTCTGTTGACTGTACCTGGAACACTAAATGGACAAAGATATCAAGATTCCATACTGGATAGAGTTGTGGTCCCTCATTTTGTAAATCATGCACCTGGAACCCACCCTATATTCATGGATGACAACGTCCGACCACATCGTGCTAGAGCTGTGCATGAATACCTCCGCCAGAATGCCATCGAAACCCTACCATGGCCAACAAGGAGCCCTGACATGAACCCTATTGAGCATATCTGGGACATTCTGGGAAACATGGTGAGAAGGAGGGATCCTCCTGTGCAGAACCTACAGGAATTAACAGACGCACTCCATCTTGAATGGCAACGAATACCACAATGGCGTATCAGTCGGTTGGTGACCAGCATGAGACGTCATGTCCAGGCCGTCATCCAGGCACAAGGTGGATATACCCGGTATTAATAATGACAGTCTCAAACTTGTGCACAGATGTTAAACTTCGTTTTCAGACACCATTAATGACAATCTAGCCACGTGTGTCAACTGTAGGGCAATAGTTGTCAGTTGTGTCAACGTAACCATATTCAGGCCTCGTTTTCAAGTTCAAACAAAAACATACAGTGTTTCCCCACCATCATAATCAGCATTCCTCTAGTTGCATTATTACCTCTTGCACTAAGATGGATGGGTACATAAATGTTTATGCTATTGCTTTCTTCATAGCACATGAATATACCCTCGCATGTGCGTAAAAATAGGGTGGTGCTTAACTTTTGCACAGGTATATATATATATATATATATATATATATATATATATATATATATATATATATATATATATATATATATATATATATATATATATATATATATATATGCTGCTAGATTCTTGGTATTGGCAGTGCATGGGAAAGCTCTGGGAGAGGGTGGGGTGCACTGGACATGGGCCAACTCTGTGAGAGCGGGGGAGGGGTACACTGGACATGGGTCAGCTCTGGGAGAGGGGATGAGGTGCACTGAACAATGGTTAGATCTGCGTCTACTTAGTGACAGTAGTTAGAGCTCACCAAACTATATCTTTCCCTTCATCCATCTTAGCAACAATTGATGGTAAAAGCATAAGAACCTGATATGATTCTGCATCACTGATTTTACTCATTACAAAATTGCTTGGCATTCCAACCTGCGACTCTGGTTTGAAACATGGCAACTGTTCTTGGGATGGATGACCTCACTTGTCTAAAATTATGGTTTCTCTTCTATAATTTCAAATGGAATTCGTTTTCAAATTGAGTCAGTTAAGCACAGGATTCAACTCATGGCCTTTGTAAATGTATGAGTCAAACCCAATTCAAAATAGTCAACAAAATGTTTATTAAATTGTAAATTCACCAAAGTGGCACTTATGGCGGCAACTGCTGCGAGCCAAATTAGTTTCAAAATATTCACCAAAATGTTTATTAAATTGTAAATTTCCCAAAGACATACAATTCAGAAACTTTCCTAATGGACCCTTTCCATTTTCGTGACGGACCTGCTTCCTTTGATTGTGACGTCAATTAACTAGCGACATATTTTGATCGTGGCTTTACTGACATATCGATGCTCAATTTAGGTACTTGAAATTAAATTTATTAAAAATTTATTGAAACTATCTCTTTCTAAGCATACTAAACTAGTAAAGCATTTGTGATGCTCTTCATTATCCTGATAATCTTATATCTGACCCGCATCGGGCCATGTTATATTTTACTGAGATAATTAATTGGTTGCATTCCGGAGACCTCACACATTTCTGGACCTGACTAATCACTACACTTGATAACTTGGAGAGGGCATTAGCACATTGTTTACAACAATTCCACACAGTTTAACGCAACCATCACATCACCAATTTGGCCAATGGTTGGATTCCATGTTGGTACATAGAATTTCACCACCTTCGCCAATTGTCAATATCTGCTTCGTATTCCCAAATTCCCTAATAACGCATGCTACTGGCCAATACTGGGCTAATGCTGCGGTAACTGGCAATATGGCCAGGTATTGGCTCAATACCGGCCCAGCGACCTGCGTTATCTGGTTTGAATGTTATGCACGCATATGAAACTGCGCTGGTGATAATAGTGACTTATTAGGAACAATTTCATTCAATCACTTCGCTATGCCAATATTACACAGAATAGTAATTTTATTACGAAGTATTTCATCTATATGGTATTGACGGTTGACCATGTTGGAGACATACCTGATTTCAAGTTAACTATATGGCAACAGGAATGTTGAATATTTTGAAACTAATTTGAATAAAAATTCGGCCAACAACATGGCCCAGTCAAAATAGTTTCAAAACATTCAACTAAGCATAATACTTATTAAGTTATACATGGTTTTTGGTATTTGCTCTATCTCGACCAAAGGGTAAATATACAGGTGCAAGCAAATGAGAATATTGTGTAGACGTCGTGTCCCCATTATAAAAGATACGGTTCCGAATATTAATCTTATGTATACACTTCTAAAGGTCGCCGCTCTCTTAGATAGTAACCGTTTTCAGTAGTTTTGAGTCCATGCACGGAATATCTCTCCGCAATTCAGCTGCCACTTGGCTAATGAAATGGCCATTGGTTGAAGTGACCCGGATGACAAATCTTATGCGATAACAGGCCAGATAATGACATTTTGTACCGGATATTAAAGAGTTATTGATATATTCCGCTCATGTCACATCACCCCTGACAATTTCTGCTATGAAAAATAACATCCCTCATGTTTGTGTAGATGTTCTTTTCATGTGTGGTAATGTCGAGAGATATATATTGTGTGCTGTACATATTTGATATTAGCCATCTTATCTGATGACTGGATTAAAAAGCATCATTAGTGAAGCGTGACGTATTTCCGCACACGAATGTGCTTAATTTTCTCAATTAGTGGATTATGTGCAGAGTTTATAACCAAGACCAACAATGTCAATATCTGTCCTGTCCAATAATATGTTTTGAAATAATGGCTTACCTGAATCCACCTATGAACTATATGGCATGATAAAACCCATTCAGGTTGCGAAAGATTGGTTTAGGATTATCCTGTGAACTATTTTGAAACTAATTCGACTGGCAGCTGCTGCATATGGCAACAACAGCCCAAGTTTATAATTAGTTTCAAACTATTCAACTGTCTTGTATTTGAGACAATGGCTTAAAGGCGTAAAAGCTACCATATATGACTCATGTTGTTAGTATAACAGGTAATTATTTTGAGGTTTCAACAGTAAAGATCATATTACCTGCTTTGAACAGTAAACACGCCATGTTCAAACTAATTCACAATTAACATGCACTATTTACGTGCATGTCTCAAAATGAATTGTCTACGTATACGGATTGGCATATTGACTGAAAAAACCAAGACACCTATCTGTTGTATAGACTTTTGACAGTGAACGTCCGCATTGGTGGTCATATCCTTCTAAGAAACATGTTTCAAAATGCAACCACTCAGTAAATCGACTTTCCACTCAATGAAGGAAGACATTGTATTTGCTGACCGTCGATGTTGCCATTGAATCAGAATACCAGCTTCTCCTGTGGACGTCGTGTTGGTGAACAATTTAATGGACGTTCAGAAACATGTTGTCCATATCCAATAAAGCAGTACTTGGTAATTAGCTGGAAACATGAATCAACTAGCGTTTCAAATGTCTCTGGTATTTCTCTGATGGCAGCAATCGTGTTGAAGATATTGGAGACACTATGTTCTAAGTGTATAAATTAACCAAGCCTGATGTTGAGATGACTTGAGATAAGGACAATTTCTAAACTGGATGACTCTATTCTTTTGTGCATTTAATAACTAGGCGTCTCAATGGTGAAATCTTTGATTCTGTTAGATGCACCAGCATGATTTGTGTCAGGGACCTCATCACAACTTTTCTCATTTTTCGAATGCTAATGGAAGGGATTGTACAATATGGCGATCAGCTATGTTTTGGACAAGTGTGTTATCTTATCCCATTTAGACACATAGGCTTAATAGGAAACATTCCTTATGATACACGACATTTGTTAGGAATATCTAGAAAATAACTTGTTGCTTCTTCCGTATTTGGTAGCTTTGACGATTGCCATTGATTCGTTCTCTTTAAACCCTACACTGACAGATGTTGAAACTAATTTAGCAAGAACCAGTTGCTACCGTAGGCAGCAACAGCAGCAGCAGCTTCCAGTCAAACGAATTTAAATAAATTCAACAGAATATTTACTAAGTCGTAAAGGAGTTTGCTGATTTGGATTTTTGGGGGCAATATATGAATTGTTTTATTATTTATGCCACGCTCATTTCTAGCTAAGCTCCACCCATGCGTTGTCCCTGAATCTCAATTTCCAGAAAACTATACAGTGTAATGCTTGCAAGATGCAATATGTCACTTGTATCTGGTTACATCGATTGGAGTAAAAGGTTTCAGTTAAAAACAAGTGCTTGGCATCCAAAAGTCTAAGACTATAATCTATTATTTCACACATTGCTACGTTGCATTTTCTTCTGATGGTATCCATTGGTCCGCTTATCACTCTAGCCTAGTAAACCAAATACACTCAAAATCGAACCACTCAGTAGATCGACTCTCGACTCATTAAAGAAAAACATTGTATTTGCTGAGCCATCATTATGGGCTATTGAGTTAGATTACCAGCTTCTCGACCGGACACGGTGTTGGTGAATAATTTATTGGACGTTCAGGAAACACGTTGTCCATATTCAATAAACCTGTACTGGGTAATTAGCGTGAAACATAAATCAAATTAATGCTTCGAATGTCCTCGGATTTCCTTAGGCGGAAGAAATCCCGTTGAAGAATGTGAGTTGTTATGCTATACGTGTATAAAGCAAATACGCTTCCCTTTGAGGTAACTGTAAGGGATAATGGACCATTCCATTTTTAGCCATGCCCCGCCCATCATTAGCTAAGCTCCACCCACACCTCGCCGTGTTGGGATTGATCGAGCCCCCAAATGCCCTAGCTATCAATTTCCTGAAAACTATACAGGGAAGCTGTTGAATATTTTGTAACTAATTTGACTGGGCGCCCAGTCAAATTAGTTTCAAAATATTCACTAGAATATCTATTAAATGGTAAAAGCAAACAATTTGTGTAACAACGTATAGACCGTCTTCAAATATGCGTTCGTGACGTACTTATCGACGTCATTCATGACATCATTCATTATGATGTCATTCTACACATCACGCAGTTCATTATGACGTCATATGATGTGTGGGTACTCTGGAAAGGTGAATTTCAATACTGTGTCTTCAATCAGATGCTGAATGGGAGGGGGCCTTGTTTCCTGTCTTCATTTGAACACTTAGCCCATTACGTACAACATGCTGAACCATCATTTATACGTCCCACAATTTTATTTCAGCTGTTATAATGACATTTGAATGAGAGGTACTGTGATGTCTGAATTGTCTAATTAAGGAAAGCATGTTTGAGCAGGATTACCATTCCATAAGTAAACGAACTGTTCTATTGTTTATTTTCCTCTAGAGGTCAAAATAATAATTACAACTGCCTACCATCGATACATGAACATGATTTAGCATAAGAAAGTTCTTTAATCGGGCTATGCCTGTGAATTTTTCCTTATAACACATGGTCAGGGCTTTGGCAACGTTTCTTCAAGAATCCTCATTGTGTTGTCAGTTAATAGATGGGTGTTTTCTTTGTAACGTATGCCATGCCATGCCGCGAATAGTTCACGATGATAAGGAAGCAAGATGGTAAGTTCCATACACTAATCAAACAGTTGTACAATAGTATATGTAGATATCATAAGAGCCGTGCCAAAATTATCAAAATAATCATGCGATGTGGTAGAATGGAGCCAGTGATAATATTGTGAGCGCATTTATATTCGACAGATTTTCCGTATGGACATTATTATCGATACAACTGGTTCCACATACACACATGTCTGTCTTGACAAACATGCGTGACTGTAGTGAGATGGTTATGGCACTCATTAAGCTATTCAGAATATATGAATCCAGCCATATTTGGCAGGTATTGACCCAGAGCTGGCGCAGTTACCTGGGTTATTAGGACTGTAACATCCCTAAAAAATGGTCAACCAGAACGACGGACAAGTATGTGTATAACGGGCACTGTATAGGCCAGCTAACAATGGTCATTGAATAGATCGTCTACAATGTAAGAAATATTAGGTTGAATATTTTGAATCTAATTTGACTGAAAGCTGTTGACGACTATGGTAGCAACATGTTTCTCTAGAATTTGTTTCAAAAATATTCAACAGCTTACCTATATGCTGCATTTCGGATTGAGATACTGAGGCTCTAGTGATTGAAACGGTTAACACAAGTAGGTTGCAGTAGGGCAAAACATCTGGAGATACAAAGCAGTTGTGATTTAAGAGCCATGATCAGAACTCTTAAAGAACCATCATATTTTGATCCCAACGGAGGTGTACGCTATAGACATGGGTAGCTTTGCTTTATTTTCCTGTTATTGTCATGATTATTATGCATATTGAGGACAGCGCAATAGGAGTGTGGACGTGGATGGGTTGGAATTTTTATCATGGTGATTTGTGATAGACACTCAATTATAATTTCCTGCATGATTTGAATGATATATTAAGGATTGAACGATATGGAAATCCGCTATGTTTTGGGCATGGATGCCTAATAGGAGAGACCCCTCTTGACAAAGAAATTATCTTGTGCATATCTAGCAGCTAATTCGGCCAAATTGTTACTGCCTTCACGCAGTATTGCTATTAAAATTGTAATTGGTATTAAACATGGATATATCAATCTTGAAGGAGAGAAATGTTGCCATCCTAATATCTACGCTATTAATGCAGCAAACTCGCCAATCATCTAGCATACCGAGTACACTATGCTATATACGTCTAAGACTTCTGTGATTATCAACCACCCAACACCCTAACATGCCATTTAAATTAATATGATATATATACAATGAAGTTCAAAATCAGGTCGCTTTTGGCGTAATATGAACAATGTTCCTTCTAAACTTGGTCATACACTATACAGTCTAAATATTTTCAAAAGGATGAAGTGCATATCCTAAAAATTCGGATATTGTTGACATTCCGTGAAAAAATATAGCTAAACAAATCATGCAATTAAGTTGCCATATAGGTGGGTAATCCCTTGACATGGTATTAGGTTTTCCTAGCCGTTACTTGATACAATTTTCTCTAAGCTGACACCCCCGCATCGTATCATCGTTCAGACCTTTATTGAAACCCAGCAAACTGATGAATCACACTATCAGATCTTGGTTATCTAAAACATTTAAGAGGGAACGGCATAACTCTCCCGGATTTTTAATAATCCAATAATTAGGTGCACACTTCGTTAGTTTTCTTAACTGACTTGAAATGTTGTATTAGTCATATATTACATTAGCCCCAGTTGCGTGGGATGTCCGTGCCTAACTACCTGTTTTTAATACACAAGATAACCCATATCTCTTACTGAAACATCTCGATCTATTCAACGTGAATATATACTAGCTGGCTTTCTGTGTTGTGCAACGCTTAAGATGAACCACCTCTTACAGTTTCATAGGATGATCAATAGAACATTTTCTGCAATTCTTGTTGAAATTAATTATTGTTGAGCAATATCCTGTGAGGTATTTTGAAATTCTTTTGATTTAACATTTTATGAAAACAAAATAAAAATCATTTACAAATAGTCTGCTAAATATTTTGAAAATAATCTGACTGTTCTTTGATGTTGCGGAGAAAATATATGTCAAATCTATAATACTTTCTGTTAAATTTCTTTCAATATATCAAACATTTTATCTGTATGATTGACGGGTTAATATAATATACACGAAACACGGTCTTAACAGAGCACTATATGTGTGGTGATAAGTGGTCACTAAAGGCAGGTGCACTCTTTGTAAAGGTTACTTCGTATAGGGTATACCACTATAGATATCGACCACATCCTTTGATCACATGTCTTAAAGTACCACCGATATGTATCGTAGCACATTGAATCCGATAGGCCGAATTTGAAATCTCATATAGAATTTGAAAAGAATAGTCTGTTGAGTATTTCGTCACTAATTTGACTGACTGAGAGCTGTTGGTGCCTATGGCAGCAACAGTTTGATGTTGAATTAGTTTTAAAAATTTAACCTTTTATATAATTAGCTTGAAGTTGAGATTCAGGGAATTTAGGATTCTGAAATTTTAGTAATCACGTGGCCAACCGAGAAGAGTGGATTGATATTTGCGTTCAGCATTCTGTTTATTTTCCAAAACATTCATCCTTTATCCAACAAAGTGAGCCGAGGCGACTAGACTACAGTATTGAGTAACATAGACGTGCTGTGTTCGCACACCCACTCCTTGTAGCGAGGTAAAAGAGAACCACACATTCTAATCATATTCCCAATGCCTACTAAAATATTCATAGAGCTGTGCCAACGAAGGCAGCCTTGGTAATTGCATATTCATTCTTTATGCATGATATACATGTGCATATGTAATTATCAACAATTCCCACACGAGACTTGCCCTAGTGGACTAGTCACGAGAATGCATGATCTGGAAAACCATTAGATGTACAGTTAAAACTATTATGCATTCCATTGTCCATAATACACCTGATGTTATTGTTGTTGCTGCTGTGGATGCTACTATAATCTTTGTCACCACAACCACCACCACTACTACTACTACTACTACTACTACTACTACTACTACTACTACTACTACTACTACTACTACTACTACTACTACTACTACTACTACTACTACTACTACTACTACCACTACTACTACCACTACTACTACTACTACTACTACTACTATTACTACTACTACTACTACTACTACTACTACTACTACTACTACTACTACTACTACTACTACTACTACTACTACTACTACTACTACTACTACTACTACTACTACGACGACGACGACAACAACGACGACGCACTAACACCAACAAAATCAAGATATACCACACCAGCAGCAATAGCAACAACAAATACGGTAGCTGCAGCAGCAGCAGCAACAACAGCAGCAATAGTTTTTAATGTATCAATGAATACACGAGCTCGGTAACGCGCGTGTTAGCCGCACGCTTCCATGACGCCGTCAAATGGAATACTTTAAGCCGTGTCTCCGGGAGACTGTCGTTCAGATCTTTGATCAAAATTAATTGCTGAATCACGTGCAATGGAAAATTATCCAGGTTGATTTAATCACTGCTACTGCTGAATTATCACTATTTATTATCCAGTTCTATGCAGCCAAACAGGTGGTATTTGAGAACGATTTTGACTAGAAAAACTGTTGTTGTGGCAGCAACTGATTTCAGCAACCGTACGGCAGCATGCCCCTTCGCAATACTATAACATAGTACAGGTTCTACCGCGTCTGGAATACTGAGAGAAACACGCTTAATATCAGTCACAAAGTGATGCTTTGACAATTTCTCCATTTCTTACTGGAAAATTAGATGAGATTCTATAATACGATAATGATGATCCTGGTTTTCGTAGATTAATTAAAGTTAGGAAATTGGCCAAATCTGTAGCTGCGCAAATGATGCGGAGAATAATACTTCATGAGCGTAAGATGCTATATTAATTAACAACAAGAATTGGATTGCATATGTTTATTTATTTGTAGGGTATGTAGGTTACACACATTTCAGTGTATGTAGGTTACATACATCGCAGGATATGTAGGTTACACACATTGCATGCTATGCAGGTTACACAGATTGCGGAGTATGTAGGCTAAACACATTGCAGTGTATGTAGGTCACATATATTGCAGGATATGTAGGTTACATACATAGTAGGGTATGTAGGCTACACATAGTGCAGGGTATGTAGGCTACACACATTGCAGGATATGTAGGTTACATACATTGCAGGGTATGTAGGTTACATACATTGCAGGGTGTGTAGGTTACATACATTGCAGGGTATATAGGTTACACACATTGCAGGATATGTAGGTTACATACATTGCAGGGTATGTAGGTTACACACATTGCATGCTATGTAGGTTACACATATTGCAGGGTATGCAGGTTACACAGATTGCGGAGTATGTAGGCTACACACATTGCAGTGTATGTAGGTCACATATATTGCAGGATATGTAGGTTACATACATAGTAGGGTATGTAGGCTACACATATTGCAGGGTATGTAGGCTACACACATTGCAGGATATGTAGGTTACATACATTGCAGGGTATGTAGGCTACACACATTGCAGGATATGTAGGTTACATACATTGCAGGGTATGTAGGTTACATACATTGCAGGGTATGTAGGTTACACACATTGCAGGATATGTAGGTTACATACATTGCATGGTATGTAGGTTACATAAATTGCAGGGTATATAGGTTACATACATTGCAGGGTATATAGGTTACACACATTGCAGGATATGTAGGTTACATACATTGCAGGGTATGTAGGTTACATACATTGCAGGGTATGTAGGTTACACACATTGCAGGATATGTAGGTTACATACATTGCATGGTATGTAGGTTACATAAATTGCAGGGTATATAGGTTACATACATTGCAGGGTATATAGGTTACACACATTGCAGGGTATGTAGGTTACACACATTGCATGGTATGTAGGCTATGCACATTGCAAGGTATGGAGGTTATATACATTGCAGGGTGTGTAGGTTACATACATTGCAGGGTATGTAGGTTACATACATAAGCATGTGTGTACGCTTACACATTTATCTGGACATCTATACACGCCAACAGGGGGTTCCAGTGCTAACTATGCACCGCCCATTTTAAAGTATGCCCCGCCCTCTTTTTACGTGTGCTGGAATCATCTATATACTTTGAATCATGATTTCCCAGAATGCCAATCTCAAGGTAATTAGACAGGTAATATGTTTAAGATTTTGAAATTAATTTGAATGGGTGCTGTTGCTGGCCTATTGCAGTTACAGCGCCGATGAAAATTAGTTTCGAAATATTCAAAAGCAAGTATATTAACTAGTACGGCCATCAAAAACATACACGTCGTACACGTGACTGACATTTTCAGCTCAATGACAGTGTATTCTCCGTGAATTATGATTGCGACGACAGCCTACACGTGACGTAATTGATTATAACATTAAGTACTTGAGCTACAGATCGGATCCATACAGTTTGTTCAAAACTTTTAGTCATACAGTTTGAGAATGTAATATTCGTTTTCCCGCCAAGTACCCTGGCATTTTAATCGAGAAAATGCATTACTGACGTGTTGGAAAAAGGAATTTAGATCTAGAACTTTCTTTGATATGTGTACGCGCGCGCATGCGTGACTGCGTGCGTGCGTGTGAGAGCCGGCAGATGTGCGTTTGCGCGTTCTCGTGTGCGTGCGGGCGTGCGTGCGTGCGTGCGTGCGTGTGTGTGTGTGTGTGTGTACGCGCACATAAACATAAAATCACCAATTTATAGCTTGAGAGATACCTGGCTAAGTACTTATTCAAAGACGCAAACAATGTATTATTCTCGTATAAGATCATCTCCCCACCCCCATAAACCGCCATTTATAGTCAAAGTATACCAATAAAATATACCCCCATCCCTCCCTCTCTCTCTCCTCCTCCGGGCTGTAATTATGCTGATGAATAAGATTTAATTCAGTGTTCCAAGGTCACCTTTAATAGCAAGGCAATCAAGTCAGTAAATTTGGCTAATAAAGGATTCTTTATTTGTTGCAGAAATGTAACTAGGAATTTTATGAAAGTATGGTTGAAAATCATACCGGTGTGTACATTGGTTATTGATTTCTGTCACTGTCCAAAGCTGCAACATCTGTTATCAACAAATATTTTTATACCCACACAGACAGTACAGCTCAGAAATAACTAAATGGTTCCAAAACAAAAAGTGAAGCATGTTACTTTGTCAGAAATAATCTGTTCACTATTTTGAACATAATTGGATTGGACGTCATTGCTGCCTAAGTACGTTGTATTTTGTTGATTTTCTGCCATCATTTCTTAAATTTCCTAGTTACCTTTTTGTAACAGAAGAAAATAATCCTGCATCAGACTAGTTTACTGTCTTCTAATCCAATTATGTTAAAAATATTCAACAGTACGTTTTATTTTGCTTTTGAAACATGTTAATTCTGAGCTGTACTGTAATTCCAAGGTGAGAGAATCGCGGTTATCTTTGATGCATCCCATGATTGACGTGTTGGTCTCGTCTGAACGAATTTGCGCTGTTGCACTGGGGGCGTGGAAGCTTTCTATCAGCTGAACCAATCTGGACGATACGATGCAGGCACACAAGGTCGCATGATTTCTCCTGAGTAACGTTTGACAAGATAATAAAATTAGCATAAATACTTGGCATAATGATAGAATTTGCAACAACGAATTGACTTGGACGGTTGCCCATATAAATCATTATCCACAGTCTGCCTCCTGTTGTTGAAAATAATACCTTCCAGGGTAAATACTTAGGACTTTGTGTCATGTAAATCTTTATCTTACTTTCTTTAAATATAGTCCGACACTCAGAAAACCAAATTATGATATCGTAATGACATCATTTTGGCGTCATATTTGTGCTTTTCCAAATAAATGGCAAACCAAAATATATACTTAATAGCAATTACTTCTTCTCATCGATTGTATCCTGAAACCAATGCTGCGATACAGTTAATTTCGTGAAACGATACACGTAGCAAGTTGAGAACTTTGAAGCTAATTTGAAAGGGTGTAACCTAATGGTAGAGATAGAACCACCTTAGTTGACAAACATTTGGATGGGAGTTATCTGACCTAAGGTTGCTTGTGTAAATGAGCTTATGTGGTATGTTTCTGAACAACCCGCCGTGGCAATGCGTACGCACACACGAGCGTACGCACGTACGCATGTACACACTTACGCTTTACACGCCAGACTGCATGCACACACCTGCGCCCGCTTGCTTACCCGCTCGTCCGCCCGCGCGAAAGACCGCCGCCAGCCCGCCACCCCGCCCGCTCGCTCACTCACTCACTCACTCACTCACTCACTCACTCACTCACTCACTCACTCACTCACGCACGCACGCACGCACGCACGCACGCACGCACGCACGCACGCACGCACGCACGCACGCACGCACGCACGCACGCACGCACGCACGCACGCACGCACGCACGCACGCACGCACGCACGCACGCACACATATATGCACTCCTGCACGCACACCATTCTCACGCATGTACGAATGCACACCTGCCCTCAGTCAGTCAGTCAGTCAGTCAGTCAGCCAGCCATCCAGCCAGTCAGACGCACGCACGCACGCACGCACGCACGCACGCACGCACGCACGCACGTACGTACGTACGTACGTACGTACGTACGCACGCACTCACGCACTCACGCACGCACGCACGCACGCACGCACGCACGCACGCACGCACGCACGCACGCACGCACGCACTCACGCACTCACGCACTCACTCACTCACTCACTCACTCACTCACTCACTCACTCACTCACTCACTCACTCACTCACCCACCCACCCACCCACCCACCCACCCACCCACCCACTCACTCACTCACTCACTCACTCACTCACTCACTCACTCACTCACTCACTCACTCACTCACTCACTCACTCACTCACTCACTCACTCACTCACTCACTCACTCATTTATTCACTCACACACTCACTCACGCGCTCACGCACTTACGCACTCACACACTCACTCGGTCACTGATGCCCGCATACACGCACGCACACACGCACCCAACACACACGAGCACAGATATCGACTCACGCACACCCAGCATCCTCAGTCATGTACGAAGTCACGCCCTCCCACAGTCAGTCAGCCAATCCGTCAGTCAGTCAGTCAGTCAGCCAACCCACTCACCCAACCAACCAACCCACCCACCGACCTACCCATCCACCCACCTGGTGTGGATGTTCCAACTCAGCATTAATGCCTCCAACATTCTGGAGGTGTGGGAAGGGAGAGAAAACAATCGAGCCAGAGAGAGAGAGAGAGAGAGAGAGAGAGAGAGAGAGAGAGAGAGAGAGAGAGAGAGAGAGAGAGAGAGTGCGTGCATGCGTGAGTGCCGGGTGCGTGCAAAATTCCCCAGACATTTGGCCATAATAATAGTGTAATGTCTGAAATGAGAAAACAAATTTTCTTTCATGTCGCACATGCGTATAAATCGGGTCTGATTTTGCTCATCGAATAGAATTACAGCGTGTTCCAATATACTGTATGTTCCCCGAGGTGACCAAGTGTTAATAATTTAGTCCATGCTGCCAAGAATAAAAGAAGTGTGCAGACTGTAGCGGAAATCTTTGATGTACGGAAGCTATCGAGCATAGTGACTGAGAAATATTGCGTGATCTCTGTGTACGCGAGATTGTCATTGTCTATGTGAACCTTTCACCTCTTGCCGATATTGTAAATACGCAGCTGATGAAATCGGTCATGAACAGTTCATGTACGCACTCATAGGGATGCATATTCAATATAGGGACTCATTTCTAGTTATGCCTGCCTATTTCTAGTTCTCCGTGCTAGGCGCGATCGAACCGTGAATGACCACAAGCCCAATTTCAAGCTAACGATGCAGGAAGCATATTAAATATTTTGAAACTAATTTGACGGAAATCCCTGCCAAATTAGTTTCAAAACATTCAACACAATGTTTATTAAATTGCAAATTCATCAAAGACAAATTATTCGTACACTTTCCAGACGTGTCCGCGTTGATGAAGGAGCTATTGATACGCAATTCATTACGCAGCATGATTGTGATGTCAGACTACACGTAACGTAATTGATTATGACGCCATATACGTGAGTGACATATTGGATATATCTATTGCTACATTCGTTTGCTCTTTCTCACGAAATTTCCAGGAAAACATGTCAGATTCAGAGACAAGGGTGACCATTATTCGCACATTATGCAATCATTTCAATATCTTTTGGTAGGGGGACTACATGTATTTACAACAAATACGATGAATTCAGAAAAGTATCTAATATTGTTTCAGGATTTTCAGGAAATTAATCAAAGATATGAAATAAATTTTGAATAACTCAAAGTCTAATTTGATAATGTAATGTAATTTCCAACTAATCTTCATAAATATAAGTTTTACTACCAAAGGTAGATGATGGTTACCAATCTGCGTGATTGATGCCGATTGGGTCCATACAATGTAGTTGATGGATCCAGAATTTTTCACGGTCCTTGCGGAAAGCTGTGGCTTCCGTGCTATCAGGATCGTGACGTAACACTTCGATGATTCTGTGGTTGACATCTGTGGGTCCGTGGTTGGGGAGATTAAAATGTTGTGCTACAGGCGTGTCTTTGTTGTTTTTAATGTCCCTCATATGTTCTTTGATGTGAACTTGAAATTCTCGTTTAGTTTCACCTACATATTGTTTGCGGCATTGGTTACAGGTAAGTAGGTAGATAACATTCATTGCGTGACAGAATTTTTTTGTTTTGATGAAATATTTTAGCCCAGTGTGCGAGCTTTTGAAACTTTTTGTGCTGTCCATGTTTTTGCAAAATAGGCAGTTATTTTTGGCGCATGGATGTATAGGGTTTGCTATGCTTTTCCATTTTTGTCCAAATTTCCTTGGGTCTGTGAATTTAGCGGTGACCAGTGTGTCCTTGAAGGACGGATTACGTCTGTGGTCAAAGATAGGTGTTTCTGTGAATGTTGCCCGACATGTTGGGCTGGACTGTAGTGTTGGCCAATGTCGTTTAATGATTTTTTGGGCTGATTTGCTGTGTTGGTGGAAATCAGTGATACATGGTATCCGAGTGTTGATTTCCTTGGTTGGTTTTGGCAAAAGTAGGTCTGAGCGGTTTTGTTGTATTGCTCTGTGCAGGCTGGTAATGAGGGTATCTTTTGGGTATCCTCTGATAGCATAGTGGTGAACCATTTCATGGGCATTTTTGGGAAAATCTGTTTCTCTGCTGCAAATCCTCCGTAGTCTCAGAAATTGACCATATGACCGATGAGAAGTGTAGATACCCTACTCTTGGTTACGCTTATGACGCCTTAACCCGACGTCACACCTGAAATTACGTCACAAGCACGTATAAACGTTGCGCTACACCAACGTCTCTACACACATACTCAATTTAGTCATTTACAAGTTATGCCCACAGGACTTCTCGCCGACGCCATATCAGGACAATCCACGAAAAGAAAGACTTCTGGTTTTGTGAAGTGTGAAGTGTGCAACCACCACTACACCAGAACGGAGGATTGTCGCAGACACCTGGGCAACATACACCAAATCTTTCCAACAGCAGGAGAACACATCCTTACTACAAACAATATAGACAGAATCATCAACCAAGCGACTATTTATTCAGCTCTCAACCAAAGCCCGCATCGCTCACCAGGACAGCATTCAACTCCTGCTACCTCACCATCAAACAACGACATTCAACCCATCGAGATTTTGGCCGTAGAAAACCCGCCCAACTACTCCTCACCACTTTCAAGTTGTAGAGAGACTCCAAACTCGGATCTCATAAACGGCGCCACTCCACCTGAGGTTTTTGATCCGGGTTATAACAGTCCTGATAGCGGGCTCTCAGGACGAACACTAGAAGAGGACCTCCAAACCGACCAGGACACCATCTCCTTCGAAGACCCCTTCCTCCCGTTATCTAACAACCACGAAGATCTTGATTATTTATTTCCAACGGAAGACGATATTCAAGAAGAGGACGCCTTATCCGCAGACAACTTGCTCCGTATTCTTAATGAATTGGACTGAAGGTAAGAATACAACTGTTTACACCTTTTTTGACTAAATTAACCATCCAAAAATATGGATGATAAGATATATCACCTATATATTATGTCTCCTCTGATGAGTATAACCAAACTTGGTACGAAACGCTACGAGTCAGCATCTCACTGGAACGAATACTTTAACTAGTATTCACTTACCAATTCTACTCCAATTATACCTTTCCGTTAGACTATGACCACAGACTATAAATTTAAACTAAATTTATAATAATAGCCACAAATAGACATAATGACCACCCGTGAGTAGCCAGTTTGAACAGGAAACTATCAACCTCATAATATTTTCTGATCATGGTTGCACAAACACGGCTGCAACCGGCTACATTTGAAAACAAAACCGTCTACACTGTCTTAAATTCAAACCAAACCGGCTACGGTAGCTACCCCTCCCGGCTACACCACAGATACGAATCCGGTTACACTTTCAAGTTTCAACCAAATCCAGCCACAGTAGCTACCTCTACCGGCTACATACCAAGCCAATCCGGCTACGGGATAACCTAATCCCGGCTACATAGCTGGATCAACCGGCTACACTAGCCATAAATCCGGCTACCAAATGTCTAATCCGGCTACAAAAATCAAATCCGGTCACCCCCCCCCCCCTCCTCCCCACCCACACCCCCCCCCCCCGTGTAGCCGCTTTTTGGAAAGTATAAAAGGAAGACACAAACTGTGCATTGGTATCCAGACTCAAACTTGCACACAAGTTCGCGTCAGGACAAACTAAGCACAATCAAGCTTCTCTAAGAAATCTTCATAAATATGTCTAGCCATTTTGGCCATTTCATAACATCTAACCAGTTAGGCCATTTCATGACATAAAAATATACTGTTACTACAAGTTTTATACTCCATATCCTTTGTTGCAGAAAAAGAGATGTCAATGACTTTCAGTGCGGAGAATGCAAACTGCCGGAGAATAATTATTGCGACAGCACCAAAGACAAGAGGCTTTATATCCCTTATAACACAGCATATACTTAAAATGCCAAAGGAAATTGCAAATGAATCCTCTTGAGCTCTGCGCTAAACAGTGTTGAATTCAGCCGTCAAATTTGCTTTCATGTTTTTAATGTGTGCAGAATTTATAAGTCGCATTTTTTACTATTGCATGGTCGTATTTTCAGAATCAATAGTCAAATGCTAGTATTGAGTATTGACCCACTAGTAGAATTTATGCACACAATTCTGTGTATACAATTTATAGATCGATTAGCTATTGTGCTTTAACTGTTTTAGAAGCAAACATTTGGTACATATGCTAAATTTGTTATCTCTTTAAGATTAGCCAGGGTCGTGTTCAGTTTGCACAATGCCGGGTTCAATGGTCTGTTGAAAATCTATTAATTTGCACATATAACTGTTGAGTGTAACTTTAAACATGTTAAATTTAAACGTGCTTAGTGCCAAGACAAATTCGTGGTATTGGTATATTGTTCGATCATACATACGTGCCCTAGATGTGTACATATTTTTACACCCTTCAATGGCGGCTAAATTTGGGAAGTATTTGCTTATTGGATGCCCATTTATAGGCAAAGCAAATACTATTTTTTTTACACTGGAATGATTGACTTCATTACCGAGTCAGACATTCCAGTTGAACAATTCACCTTTCCAGAGTACCCACCCATCATATGACGTCATAATGAACTGCGCGATGTGTACAATGACATCATAATGAATGACGTCACGATTGACGTCGATAAGTACGTCACGAACGCATATTTGAAGACGGTCTATGCGGTGTTGTACAAATTGTTTGCTTTTACTATTTAATAAATATTCTGTTGAATATTTTGAAACTAATTTGACTGGGCGCTGTTGCTGCCATAGGCAGCAACAGCACCCAGTCAAATTAGTTGCAAAATATTCAACAGCTTTCCTGTATAGTTTTCAGGAAACTGATAGCTAGGGCATTTGGGGATCGATCAATCCCAAGACGGCAAGGTGTGGGTCGAGCTTAGCTAGAGATGGGCGAGGCATGGCTAAAAATGGAAAGGTCCAATCGCAAAATAGTTTTCTCTTGGCCTGCAAATGGGCATTCAATCATCAAAACAACTGAAGAGGCCGTTTTTCTCGCCTTCCGTAGGAAGGGTGCATCTCAGCACAATATATGGTATAACTATTAATTGTCAATTGAGCTGTTTTGGGGACCATTTTCACACTATCCATTCTAGGGAGGGTTCATTGGTACGACTTATCAAATGTACTGCTCAGCTTTCATAAAATATATGCTGAATAAGTTGGTGAGTGATTAAATAAATTATATGCGCCATGGAAATATGTGATCAAACGTGCAGAAAAGTACAAATGTAGCCTAACATTTATGATAATGGGACATTATCATCAACAAACTAGAAACTATATCACGTATATTTTATAATATTAACAGTTAAAAAATAATTGTCTTGATGAGTTTGTTGCCTGAGATACGTTGTTTGGCTCAATTTGTGCTAGAAGTGGTGTGAAACCAAAAGCTTAATTAAGTTATTTATGAAAGCCAGCGACAAACATACAGTGCATTAAATTGATAAATCTAATCTGTCGATCAAGTATATGAAAGCATAAACAATTCCGTCACATGTAGTCTGACGGCACAATCAATATCGTAATGGATTCCAGACGTATCTATGTCCGCCATGGACTTTGAATAGCCTGCCAGTTGTACTAATTGTATGTCTTTACTATTTAATAAACATGCCAGAGGCGAAAACAGCCACCTGTCAAATTAGTTTCAAAATATTCAACTGGTTAGCTGTATAATTGCCATGAAATAGGGATTCTGAAAATTCCTGATTCAAAGTATATAAAACGACCCGAACATACACAACGCATCTGCGGAAATTAACTAGATATGGGTGCGGCATATCTAAAATGGATTCATCTATTTTCTTAAGTTTTCCTCATCTACTATCGCTTATAGGCTGTACAGGGTTGCTGGAATCTGCTGTTGTCAGCAACAGCTTTGAGAAACACTGATGCCAAAATGCACATTTTATAAAAAAAAAACCTTTCGGAATATGCACCTTAATTCCCGTTATTATTTTGAGATTGATTATTTTTCATTGGTTCACCAGCCAATTCAAATACTAAAGCAAGCAGCAATACTTGTAATAATGCCACAATACAACATTTCACATCCCCATATGCACGTAAGCAAACATGAGAAATCAATCAATGACAGACTTTCACGAGCAAGCCATTGATGTTGAGATATTTGCATAAATTGTTAATTAATTTCCTTAAATAAATACACTCGATAGAATACTATGCTGCTGTGAAGATCTGTACAGTCATACGCAATGCAGAGGACACATGTTCTTCTCAAAGAAAGTTCTCCATATTGAAATATATACAAGTAAAGGGATGGCAAATTAGGACATGTTCAGATGACGAACTGTAGGTAACTTTTGGTAACTATTTGCCAATCGAGGGGAGTATTTCCGTGAAGCATAATTGTACGTTCGACTAGTAGCTAGTCAGAGGGGAATTACTATTTTACCTAGCATGTAATGTGCAGATGGATAAAGTGAAAGTATTCTTGAGCAGGAAGGCATCAAAACACAATGTTGAAAATACTAAAAGCACAAATTGGGATATCATTATTATTATTGGTTTCAGTTAGGAATACTAACATCAACGTTTATCGAGACATATATCTTGAATGTGAGTCAATCGTTTGTTGGGTAGAAAGCTATTATTTTCTCTGAAGGCACTTATCTTTCATTAGGCTGTAAATAACTGTAGCACAGCTTGATTAGGGGATCCGATCTATCACTCAAGTATGTGATGACATGATAGTGCTAGTCACATGTTAGCTGACGTCATAGCCACAGTGACGTATATCTCTGTCATGGAAATCGAAAGGTCCGTTACAAACGGTATGGATTGTTATGTAAATTAACTATTTAATAATCATTCTGTTGAATATTATGCACTAATTTGACTGAGTGCTGTTCTTGTCTATACAAATATTCAACATCTTACCTTTACGTGAAGCTTAGATTTTAAATTCAGGTTGCAAAGTCTTTAACGGAGTCTAACACGCGTAAAAGTGGGTGGGACATAGGTAGAAATGGATCCCACCATTCAGAGAAATCATTCTTAAACGAGAACAGTATATAGACTAATCCAGGTTCATCATGAATTATTGGCCTCGAATACAGGAGAATCTTAATAATCTTGATTACGTGGGGAATGGATGAATACACTTTGGCCATGCCCCGCCTATCTCTAGCTAAGTTCCGCCCATGCTTTGCGCTTGTTGGGACCCATTTACATAATTTGAATCCTAAATTCCCAGACTATTAAATGCATGGTAACTATACAGTTAACATGCTGAATACTTTGAAACAATCTTTTCCATCGCAGAGTCAAATTAGTTTCAAAATATTCAGCAGACTGTTAATTAAATAGTAAATCTATCTAACGTACACTTCATACAATTGAACGACATTTTAATGTTCACGCAGTCTCTAGATACACCATTCTTTACGCATTTTCATTATGACACCAGGTTACACATAACGTAATTAAATATGGGGTCACATACTTGAGCGACGGATCGAATCTATCCATTACTAAATGAAGGTGATAATGTGTATATTAAATGTGAACGAGTTTGAAATTTTATTCATGATACAGACATAATTGTTGTCATTTTGGAGCAAATTCACTCTGCCCCTCTCGATACGATATGTAAAAATGTCAGATTTTAAATGAACTCGTAAATGATACAGCTTCAGAACCAGCTAAGGTACTGAATTCTCAGTGTGTAGAGGCTGCCATTCTTCATACTTTACTGGTAGATAGTTCAAAGTAACAGTTCCCTAAATCATAATGATCGGCCACCAAACCATTTAGGCATACATATACTTATGTGTGTCGCAACCTCAGAAGATTTGGGGTTCGCCAAGCAAGTAGGCAGGTTTGCTCGTCCCACCCTGGTCAATTTTGAAATGTAGAGGCGGTCAGATGCCTATCAGGGGTTTTCTCAGAGCATCGATGGGGTAGGGTTGGTGGGGTATGTACCTGGTCGGGGTTTGAAATGTTCATGACAGACTTAGCTACGTCATTCATTACCTATTTTGATTATGGCGCGAGCCTACATGTGACCTACTTCATTATGATGTCATATGCTTGACTGACAATGGATTCATCCATTAATGTGTACTCACCAATGGCTGTGTATATGATGACAATGAGCACGCCAAGCAGGAGAGAAATCCCGAATGCTAAGAAGCTCGTGTTCAGAATCTTCTTAAGCAGTAGATGTTCGGTTGCACGTCTAGCATTCAATATCGCCGCGACGTCCTCTCGACCATTTATCCTGTCATCACGTAATATCCGCGTGAGTTCCATAAAGAACGCCTTAGCTTTCTGCTTTTTGGATCCACCACGATCTGGTTCTGAATCCACATCATCTTCCGGTTCCTCAATTATCACCTCTATTGTTGGTGGAGCCCGGATTATGGGACTCGGCTCCATTTCTATATCTGGAATCGGATACCTGTTTTCTGCCACAAAGATGCTCAAGTCATCTACTGGAATATCGGTCATCCATGGTTAGTTCAGACCCAGCGGTTTCAATTACAGATTAGATTACTCCGATTTGCATAGTCTACAACAAGTCGTGAAACATATAAATTCGAGTGTCTTAACCCCAACCAAACGTACTCAATTACGGATTAGGTAGATGCTCACTTATTTAGTTTAATGTAAGCAGGTAACATCAAACCCCACAATCGTAAAAAATGGTTATACACTGACCAGTGCGTTTACAAACCCAGTCTATCCGATTCTGGAATGCTTCATGTATTGATATTTGTGTTAGGTTGAATTCAATATTTCCACACACTCTAAATGAGGATAAAATTGCGTAGAACCTTACTACTGTAGCATCATATTAAAATATTGTCAAACGTGACATTTACACTTTCAACGCCGATGTTAAAAATTCTCAATTACAAGATTGCAAATTGTAGATTCTTTTGAGACTAATTTGACTGGAACACCGTTTCTACTATTCTTCCAGTCAAAACAGTTTCAAAATATTCAACAGCATATTTCTAAAATCGTAAATCATTCTTTGAATACTTTCGTCGGATACATAGTTAAACGTGCACATTAAAACGCCAGAGAGTGGTTATCTTTGACATGTGGTCGTGCAAGACAGCTATGCGTATAGATAAGCCTTTTGTAAACAACTATATGACGATTCCTTTAACAGATTGTTCATTAACAGCCTACTTTTCTGTGCCCCCAATATGAAAGTGAAACCGGGTTGACTGTATTCATGGATACAATTTCGATATGCACTCACTTAGATACCTGAATCTATGCTTGCGATACCATCTCTCAGATGCAGGGATCCAGGCTTGCGATACCATCACTCAGATACCGGGACCTTGGCTTGCGATACCATCACTCGGATACCGGGACCTAGGCTTGCGATACCATCACTCAGATACGTGAATCCATGCTTGCGATGCCATCACTCAGGTTCCAGGATCCAGGCTTACGAAGCCATCACTCTGATACCAGGGCCCAAGCTTGCGAGACCATTAGTTAGATACCATGAACTAGGCTTACGATGCTAACACTTAGATACTGGGATACAGGCTTGGGATGCCATCACTCAGATACCGGGACCTTGGCTTGCGATACCATCACTCGGATACCGGGACCTAGGCTTGTGATACCATCACTCAGATACGTGAATCCATGCTTACGATACCATCACTCAGATACCTGAATCCGTGCTTGCGATGCCATCACTCTGATACCAGGGCCCAGGCTTGCGATACCATTAGTTAGATACCATGAACTAGGCTTACGATACTAACACTTAGATACTGGGATACAGACTTGGGATGCCATCAATTAGATGCCAGGATCCAAGCTTACGATGCCCTCACTTATATTCGCGGATCTACGCTTTCAACAACATCATTTAGAATTCCCGAAGCAGGTTTATTATGACCTCATCTTAATCCCGGGTCCTGCCTTGAGATGACCTCACTTAGATACCAGAATCCAGGCTTGTGATACCATCACTTTGACAGCTGGAGTCAGACTTGTGATGGCCTCACTTACATACTGTGCTTCAAGGTTGTGATACTTTCCCATAGACCCCGGGATCAAGGCGTTTGATGCGTTCACTTCGAATACTGGATACAGGCTTGCGATAACATCACTTAGATATCGGAAGCAAGCCTTCGGATGACCTTAATTTGAAAATCGTTGTAATAACAACAACAATAATAATAATAATAATAATAATAATAATAATAATAATAATAATAATAATAATATATATTGCATCTCTATAACTGTGTACAGTTCAGAGGAAATACACCATTATACTGAGCGCGGAATCCACGCTTGGAATAACCTCAGCTTGAGAGTTGAATCCAGGCTCGGGAATCTAGGCTTGTAATGATCCCTCAGTTAGATATTGGGTATCGAGCCAGTCATTCCAATGGTAAATTTTCAAAAGTAGACTTCTCTTGATCTGCAAATGGGCATATCCCAACTCAAGAGTCGGATTTGGCTGGCTTCGTTATGCAAGGGTTAAACATTGCTCAGTGCATTACGAAAATAATTCGCTGAAATCAAATTTGAAATATACTGAATGACCCTTGATACTCTCATGACGCGCCTACATCATATTAAATGTGACATCAGCTAACATGTGACTGTTCTGGTTATGATAATAACGTAAGATACTGAGTGACAGATCAGATCCATCCTTTAATGTTTATGCCCTGGTCAAACTCGCGTTACATTTTATTGCTCACTGTAGAACGTCGTCTCCATAATAATGTATTTGAATAATTAAAACGAAACATCACATAGGCCCTATTATCTATAATTTAACATATAGACTGCCTTGTTTCAAACAATATATCAAGAAATATGATTTTGACCCAAACTCGCATTTGGTGAAATGATTCCTGGCCAAATTGGGCAAACACGGAACAACGCCGTGCATGTAAATATTCCCACCTGTCTATTTCTCTATTGAGTCATATTATGATTATTTGCAGATGTTCTGCTAATTTATGGACACATAGATAGAAAATATTAACAGAATCCACGGCGAATTTATTCTTGTTTCCATTGTAATCAGAACGTAATACTAGTCCAACTATCAGGATCGACACAAAATAATGTCCAGCAAATAAAATGAGCGTTTGCATACATGTAGCATCGGAAACCTTCTCCCATCGTTCAAATGACAAAATACAATATTTATAACTGCTACAGTGAACACGATGTATGAAATATTATGTTGAACATAATTGGATTGCAGCAATGTCTTCCAATCAAATAGGCCCAGAATATTCAACAGTACAGTATTTTGGAAACACGTTAAGTTATTTCTGAGCTCTGCTGTATAGATAACTTACCAGTTCTAGCAGACGGTTCGAGAATATTTTTTCACTTATTTACCGGTTGTTAAACGCGTATGTTTGTTCGCGGACGACGCAATGATTTTATCACCTGCAGGTGATTTGTTTTATACTGATGACACAGGTAACGAAATACACATCATGGCGACAGTGTTGTGAGAACACAATCAATATTAATAATATTGTGCTAATTTCCACGCTTACTTCTGCTTTAAACCAATACATATGTTTATGAGATTCGACATGTTATCGTTTTAATCCGTTTTATTCGGTATTTCAATACACTTGCACTATTTTAATAACCACAGGAGTGAATGTGGTTGCAATCTACGTAATATCAGTCAGCATGTTTTCAAAATATCAAAAAATATGGCCTAGATTCGATGGCCGGCTCCCATCTCGTCAAGTTGTGTCAAGAAAATACAAGAAAAATATTATGCGCTATTGTATCGTATGTATACCGTACCAGAAGTACAGACTGTCGTCCGTCGCTTTCCAATTCTGGATATTTGACTTCCACACCGCACGCGATCGGCACATTCTCGTGACAACTGAGACAAAGTCAACACTCTCGTGTGATCCCGCGGCAAAGCGGAATGATTCGAGACTGGGATAGATCATATCAATGCATTAAGCGCTAGGGTATTGAGCAAATTGTTGAGCATTGTATCCATTGATGCTGTACTGGTTGTGTAACACATACTAATGCATTCCTAATTGGAGTCTTTCAATATGATGTGACAGTGTATTAATGCTGGTGTTGATTGGTTTGCCAGATGGGCCGGTAATGCTGACCTCGAAGGATTGGATCGCTGGATATTTAGCACTGCACTTAAAGATGAAGTTTTTACACTCCTTAGAACCCAGCCATAAACCAATTTTGGAAACTTGTAGGATTTGTGTTGTAATATATGGGTATTTTGCACTCTTTGGAGATATACACATTTGTGATACAGAGCTATGCTAAATGTGATGACAGATCTGAATTCTTTGAGGTTTACCATGACATTCAATCGTTCTACGTGCGTAGCTATATGCATTGCTATTGACAATGCATGCGTCAGCCCTGGGGGAGGGGAGAGGGTGGGGTTTACTGGACATGGGCCAGCTCTGGGAGAGAGGTGGTGGTTGTGTTGGGGTGGGTGCACTGGACAATGGTTAGATCTACGTCTACTTATTGACAATAGTTAGTGTTCACCAAAAATATATCTTTCCTTTCATCCATCTTAGTAACAATAGACCTGGGCTACAAGCAG
>CM067375.1:46908221-46953368 GCA_034401795.1 Chaetoderma sp. LZ-2023a
AAATCAAGATAAAATAGTAAGTTTTGAATATTAATCTCAAATTAACATTGACACTCTTCCAAATGTCGCTGCTATCTTCTATAATAACATCTTTCAGCAGTTTGCTGATATATATGATATATAACTACGGCGGTAATGAACTGAATATAATCCAGCAATTTAGCTGTTGTTAATGAAATGGTCATGGTTTGAAGTAACTCCGGTGAAAAATAACAAGATAATGGAGGCTCTCTTCTCTGTATGTTGATAGGCTAGATCAATACGTATTCATCTGAAAGACGGTATGGCATAGATTGAACTGTTTATAGCGGACATCTGCCTTCGGCGGCAACATAATAAAATATGACCTATCCAAATGTGCCACTATAATTTACCACAAATCATATATTCCTGTAGTGAATGGATGTCTCATACAGCGTCCTTTATAGACAGGTTTGGCTGTAACCAAGTTCATTAGACTGTGGTATTGTGATCAGTATGGCGGATTGGAACACGCGAATACCGTGGTCATGGTTGACCAGAACGTGTAGCAATTTATATTTTTATTTTGGGATGTGGTAATTATGAGAATTGGTGACATTATTGTTTTAAAGGAGTTCTTGATTATATGAGTTACACCATCTACACATTTTTGCTTTAGTTTCTGACATGGCAGCCCATTTACAATAATCAGTCGCTAGGAACCAGTTTGATTTTTTCCAGAAATCTATTTACCATAGTCAATGAGATGTACTAAGCGTCTAACTGTCATTAGCGATCATTTTGATACTACATAGGCCACATGTCTGTTATAACAGATTTTACCGGATGTCCAGAATATATTGTATAATAGACTTCTGGTTTTACCGAAAGCCTACTCTCTGCGCTTCTGTTTTCCTTGTGAATAAAGAATCGAAAACAATATGTTCCCTCGATATTTATTTGCCAGGTTTATTATTTAAATAACTCCCATATAACATGGTGTGTCGATATACTAGGAGGATTATTTGATCTGATGAAATCCAACACGTCATCGTTGCCAAGTTAAGGGATTTACCAGACACGTGTATTTTCTAAACGGGGATGATTAGAATGTAAAGCAATAAGTAAATCCACAGGCATGATTGCACCTCTGAGCATCATGTTGGAGGGATCCGTTCTGTAACTCAAGTATCTGACGTCATTCGCCAAAAACATCACGTGTAGCTGATGTTATAATTGGTATTGTAATAAAAGTGGCAAAGGTCCGTCACGAAAGTGACTGAATTAATCAATTCTTTTGTGGAGTTAAAATCTTACTAAACATTAGGTTGAATATTTTGAAACTAATTTGATCCGGAGCTGTTGTCGCCGTAGGGTTTAGAGTTTACATGTATAAACAGACCTTAAAATTGGGATTCTGGTAGTTTATGGTTCTAATTATTAAAATCGGTTCACATGCGCTTACAAAGTGAGTGGGTGGAGCTTAGATATAAATTGGTTGGGCATAGCTAGAAATGGATTCCTTTATAGCTGTTGAGTCATATACACAAAACTTAGCAACGCGATTCAAAATCTCGATCTGTCTGGCTTTTGATGATTAGATTGCGTAAAAGTTGACACACCATGACATCTAATGCCATGGGCAGCTTATCTGGGTGCCAGAAGAGGTATGTGCCTTAGTACGAATGTCATGAAGACCCATTCATATGGAACCAACGTGTTAATTGCTTCTCCAAATACTATGTCTTTCACCAGTGAAATGCATGTGTCAAACTATTAAACTCCCCTTGCCCTGATATCACATGTTACTGGGCCAGTATTGGTAAAGTACGGGCCCAGTAACCTGCGTTATTATATTCAGAAAAGATGTTTTATAGGGAGATAAATTCGCATAGTCATATGCTTTGAAACGAAACCTTTTACCATACAATACGGTTTACCCAGTTTAAATAGGCCGAATGTGTACCGAATTGCATAATAAATATATATTCGTACGAGCAACATTCATTAGTATGCTAGCAAATGCAAACTATTATTTTCTTATCGAATCTTTCATTCTTCTCCTTTCTTTCAAATTAGTTTCAAAACCTCAAACTCTATCGAAATTAAATCATATACACAAAGCTTGGCATCTCGATATCGAATAGTTCTTTCTTCGCATTTCTTCATGGGCACTATATTTAGAATGACTCTCCTCTAAATGCTGTGCTCAGATCAACAGCAAAACTTGTTAGATCATAAGACGTCATGCAGCTGTTTGTTTGGTTGGTATGAATAGGGACCGTTTTACATAGGTCTCGGTCATGCCAGGTCTACATTTCTATCCGTGTGAATAATACTCTTTGGCAACTACTTTAGTTGTTATTGATACCAATTTATACCACTGGATGGACAGAGGCAAGTCATCGAGGAATTCGCTTATCTTTGTGATAGTCCACCACAGAGGTGCAAACCGAGATTTCCGGCTAAGTAGACATGAGTGCATTCTCAAACCAACTCCATAATAAGTCTTGGGACGTGAGTACTGGTTTAATGTTTATCATACCAATGCTTTCAGGGAAATCATCATTTGTATCCAATAGAAAATATATGACAATACCGACCGTGGATTCCTGAAGAGGGACAACGCACACATTTCACATCCATCATCATAAAACCTGATCAACTTCTGATGTTCGTTATATGGTATAATGCTTTAATTCTAAAAGATTTAACCCACTTTCAAATTAAGGCCACTCCTTTCAGGTGAAGCATACCAGTTTTCGTTTTAGCACAAATTAAGTCGATCATATTCAAATGGCCAGAGAAAATACAGCCTGACGCTACTTAATCCCGGTTGAGTGAACGTTACTAGTATTCGTCCTTCATTCAATGATTCTGAAGTGTAAGTGCCATATTTCCAGAGTATCAATCCCACAATGCACTACACCATTGCAAAAACACATTCAACTCCTTAGATACAAGATCTGTGCCACGTCTGCTTTTAGACACATCTATATAAGTCATGCGTGTCTATAACGTACACTACATGAACACTCATGACGTGGCCACGTAAGAGAGGTGGTTTCTTCATGCACGTCATAAGCTGTGGTACAGAGGTTTATTGGGCGAAATCCGACGATTCCTTAAAACGGGTGGTGTTATAACCACCCATTGCAAAAAAATCACCATATTTTGGCACATAAGCTTGTGTCCGTTATAGACAGATTTGACGGTATGGCTTTATTACATACACATGCATAATTCATGCTATAATATGACTGCATTGGCGTTGGTATCTCTAGAGGATTGTATTCTCCATATGTATACGAAGTTGCCATTTAACGGTGCATATAGCCTGGGGTTAATCCAGTGCAGGGTTGCTAGCAATTCATACAGCGAACAGAGAGCAGATATCATTCTTATGTTGAAAGCCTTTTCAGCCACAGCTTACTGGGTCGATACTGGGACATTACCTAACCGCAAAGACCCGTTAAATTGTTCAAGTACAGGCCCATTAACCTGTATTATCGGGAGTTGTAGTTTTCTAGCTAGCTAACTAGTTAGCTAGACGGACAGACAGGCAGACAGACAGACGGACATACAGACAGACAGACAGATAGACAGACAGACGTCAGGCAGGCGGAGGGGCAGACGGGAAGGCGAATGGATGGTGGATTGATGGATGGATGAAGTGTTGGACAGGCTGATACTAGAGCGGTGCTGCACTAATGGGGATAGTATATATTATGCATACATCATCATGAGTAAGGGCATAAATATGACAATTACGAATGCTATTTGGAACACGAACACTTTTCTGATTAAGGAATTGAAAATGAAATCACAAATCGAGACGTTCCGTCAGAGAAGTTGTTGCTTTTTATATGAGCGTAATTAGTAACAACATTACGTAGTCACTGTTTTCAGGTTTTTTCATAGCGATATTAACCTACAATTTTGCAATAGGAGATGTTAGACCTAGATTCACTACTGAGGTTATGACTGCTTACCGACCTATCCCACCCCTCCACCATACGTCACCCCGCCCACCTACCTTCCTAATGCTTCCCACCCCATCCACCACCCAGCCCCAGCGACCCCCGCAGAAATGTTGGGTAAATAATCTGAGGAAATATCCATTGCCCAGATTATTTCCCTAAATCTTCATTACTCAGAATGCAAGAAATGACTTTTCAGGATATTTAAACTTCCTTGATTTTTTTAAACAGAAGTTTTCAAGAAATTACTTCTCATGACATTTAACTGACATTTTTAAAGGCCCTTACATCCCTAGACTCCCCCTCCCCCCCCCCCCCCCCCAATGATAGGGAAATCGTACACTATTTACCCCCTATAAAGATGGCTAGAATCGCCACTGATTCAGCTTCATGCTACAATTCACCTTTCCAGAGTACCCACCCATCATATGACGTCATAATGAACTGCGTGATGTGAACAATGACATCATAATGAATGACGTCATAAATGACGTCGATAAGTACGTCACGAACGCATATTTGAAGACGGTCTATGCGTTGTTGTACAAATTGTTTGCTTTTACTATTTAATAAATATTCTGTTGAATATTTTGAAGCTATATTTTGAAGCTAATTTGACTGGGCGTTGTTGCTGCCATAGGCAGCAACATCACCCAGTCAAATTAGTTACAAAATATGTCAGTCAGGAAAGTGATTGATTTGAATGTCTTTGGTGAATTTGTAATTTAATACACATTCTGCTGAATATTTTGAAACTTCAAGTTAACTATACAGGCAGAAACAATTTCGAGTCCAATTATTTTCAAAATATTGAACAACTTACCTGTACAGTTACATGGAAAGTGAGATTCTGGTAATTCAGGGTTCAAATGAAAAAGAATTCATTTCAAATGTGATACCAATATAGGTTGGGTTTATTTAGGAATGGAAGGGGTCTAGCTATACATAAAAGAAGGAACCGTTTTCTTGTTGTCTCAAGGGACACATAACCTATGGCATTGATAGGGAATCGAACCCACAACTGGCAGCAGCGCCAAGCATCAGAGCCCATAAACGCTTCCACAGCAACAACGCTGCAGGACTTGCGATGATGGTGTGGTGAACGCATTTGTGAGATATTATGCTTGGCACGGTCACCAGTTGTCGGTTCGATTCCACATTACTGCTAAATACAGCAATGCCACGAATACTTTTATAAATAGTCTATGGTGCATGACTTTTCTTATGAAAGCACGCGCTGTAGCGATCATTTCGTGGTCCTGCATAAAGTTGTCTGTCGCTTCAGACAGATTTTCTAAATAGATGAAATATTTGAAAACCGAAAATCTGTATCCCGTAAATCAATTAATCATGAGTCTACATTTAACTTCTTGTTGCCAACATTGTTTTCTGGTTTGCTGGCGGGTACTAAAGACGAGCAACTTTTGATGGAAATAACAAACATCCACGATAATGAAAGTTACTTGGCCCGGTACTGGGCCATAGTGGGCCAGTAACCTGCATTATCTGGAATATGTTCATGAAGTGATGAACTAGCCATATTTGGGATGACTGATATAAGAATGAGTGTTGTAAAACATTGATTTTATGTGTCTGTGATCATCACTCGGCAAACGCTTGTACACACCATTGCTAGTGTCGTGAATGGCATAATTGATTGTTTTAAGAACTGAAATAGTTAGAATTCAGTTATGAGTCTTGACATAATATCCAGCACAATGGCAGTATTTATATGCTTAGATTATATGTTCCATGCTGAAATGCTTCATTAGTTCAGTAAAATGTCACTTAACAGAGGCCAGAGATGCAAACCCTACACCATCTTCTAATATTGAATGTCTGCCAATTGGCCCGAGGCTATAGAAGTTAGACTCGTTATGCGATAACAGGCCAGATAATGAGATTTTGTACCGGATATTAAAGAGCTAACGAGATATTCCGCTCATTTCATGACAGTACATCACCTCTGGCAACTTCTGCTATGGAAAATAATACTCCTCACGTGTGTGTAGATATGCTTTTCAAGTGTGGTAATGTCGAGAGAGATATTGTATGCTGCTCTGTATTGGCACTGGGTGTAGAACATGGTATCATGATGGACGCCATCCCACATAATTGATATTAGCCATTCTATCTGATGACTGGATTCAAAAGTATTGTTAGTAAAGCGTGATGTATTTCCGCACATGAATGTGCTTAATTTGCTCAATAAGTGGATTGCGTTTAGAGTTTTATACACGAAGAACAACAATAGCTAAAATACACAAGTTGAAAATGTCAAGATTTGTCCAATATATCATTTTGGCTTACCTGAATCCTAAGCTATCGCATGCCAAATTCCATCCATGTTGTGAACGATTGGTTTAGGAGTATCCTGTTAACTATTTTGAAACTACTTCGACTGGTAGCTGCTACATATGGCAGCAACAGCAGCGAGTTTAAAACTAGTTTCAAGCTATTCAACGACTTTCCTACTTAACTGTCTTGTATTTGACATACTGGCTTAAAAGCGTAAAATCTACACATCTGAATCATATTATCTGTATAACAGGTCGTTATTTTGAGGTTTCAACTGTAATAGATCATATTACCAGCTTAGAACAGCAAATAGCAACGCCTTGTTCAAATTAATTCACAGTTAACATGCACTGTTTACGTGCATGCCACACAATTACTTGTTTGCGTATACGGAATGGCATATTGACTGAAAAACCAAGACACTGTGATCTGAGGTGAGATAATGTTACATCGTGTATATAGGAATTGACAACGCTGAAGGCTGATGCTAAGCATAAACACAGCAGAATAAATTGTACATGCCGCACCACTCGTTGCGTGGCAATGATCTATTATTTCGCAGATTGTTATGTTGTGTAGCCTTTGGCTAGTGAACGTCCGCATTGGTGGTTATATCCTTCTAAGAAACATGTTCAAAAGAAAAACATTGTATTTACTGAGCCGTCGATGTGGCTATTGAATTAGATTACCAGCTTCACCAGCGAACGTCATGTTGCTGAATAAATTATTGGACGTTCAGGAAACATGTTATTCATATCCAATAAAGCGGTACTTGGTAATTAGCTGGAACCATGAATCAAACGTTCCAAACGTCTCTGGTATTTCTCTGATGGCAGAAATCGTGTTGAAGAAATTGAAGAAATTGGAGGCGTTATGTTCTAAGTGTATAAACTAACTAAGCCTGATTTTGAGATAATTGCAAAGGACAATTTCTAAAGTGGATTACATCTATTCCTTTGTGCATTTAATACTTAGGCATCGCAAAGGTGAAAGCTTTGATTCTGTCAGATTCTGTCAGATGCGACAAGAATTTTGGAGACAACTTCTTTGTATGCCATTGGCCAATACGTTGTCTTCGGAACAATCTCGGTGACATTCCGAATACGATGTAGCACCTATCATGAGTGATTTATGCAAACGTAATGCTTAGCGATTTCATTTCTAAAATCAGATAGACGCCACTCAGAGGAAACCATACAAATTTAACAGGACACTGGTTCTTTAACATAGCCGTACACATTTAACAGGCCACTGGTTCTTTACCATAGGCACCGGGCCGGCGACAGTTTCCAATAAAATTATTCCTTTCTTACGCCGTTGTATATGTAAGCCTTCAGATTCTTCATATTGTGTGCAATCAGAAGATGGCTGAGGTGTTTTTGTAATATTGTCAGTAATTATATTTCAATACAGCAGGTGCCACATAATTTCTGGTGTATCATTGAATTATATATGACTGTGCATAGATAGGGTTGACAATAATGAAACCATTAAAAAAACGACTCTGTAGCCTTCAATATGAGTTAACACCAGACCTGGGTCAACAAAACTAGAGGTAAACCTGGCTAATAGGGCCATCTAATAGTGATGCCTAAAATGTATGGTCAATTAATATGTGTGCTGGTAGAATAAATGGTATTCCGGGTGTGTGGACGCGTAAGACGGAAATGACGTATGACCAAAAGCAGGTGTAGCTGCACCATGGGTCTTGGTAATGGATGGAACCGGTCTACCTCTCAAGTATATGACACCGTAATCAATTACGTCACATGCAGGCTGACATCATAATCGGAACACGTAATGATTACCATCTCTAGCTCTGGAATGGATATTTTAAGTTCATTAAGTGAATTAATTGTACGTCTTTGTTGGATTTTTGGGCATATATAATAAAAGATCTGTTGAACATTTCGAAATTAATTGGACTGGACGCTGTTGCTGCCTTTGGTAGAAAACGCTTCCAGGTAAATTAGTCTGAATTATTCAACAACCTACGCACATAATTTCATTCAAAAAGGGATTCTGGGAATTCAATGTTCAAATTATATTAATCGATACCAACATCTCCAAAGTGTTGGCTGAGCATAGATGGAAATGCATTCCCATTTTATCATGAATATTACACACATTATATAAGATACACCTTCATAGGAAAAGCCATGATCGAAATCCACACTTTGCTATTCTGTTCATACCAGGTTCTTAGACCATACCCTAAATTATTCAGGAATTTCAGGAATAGATGATTCTGAAAGCCATAAACTAACGGCTCCCCGCAAATAATCTGAACTGCATTTGCAACATCACTTACTGCGCTAGGAATTTGCAGAGCTTATGAAATCTGAGTGTATGTGTTGTGGATCACTGTATATGGGATGCTTTTTCACGGTGATTTGTGCCAGGGACCTTATCACCATGCTTCGAATGCTAATGGAAAGATTGCACAATATGGCGATCAGCTATGTTTTGGACAAGTGTGTTATCCTATCTGATTAGACACATAGGCACAATACTACACATTCTTTATGGTACGTAAAACATGTCTGTAAATATTTACAATCTAACTTGTTGCTATTTACGTATTTGGTAGCTTTGAAGATTGCAATTGATTCGTTTTCTATAAACACTAAATTGCCAGAAGATTTTGAAACTGATTTGACATGAACCAGTTGTTGCCATCAGATGAATTTAGAAATACTCAACATAATATTTATTAAGTCATAAAGGAGTTTATTGATTTGGCCTTTTGGGGTCAATAGATGAATCCATTTTTATTTATGCCATGGCTATTCCTAGCTAAGCTCCCGCCATGTCTTGGTCTGTGTTGGGATCGATCAAACTCTTGAATCTCAATTTCCAGAAAACCATGCAGTTTAATGCTTGATGCAAGATGTAACTTGTGTCTGGTTAAGTCGTTTCGACCAACAGGTTTCAATTAAAGATATGCGAGATCTAATTGGTTGCACAGAACAGCTGGTGAAACACCCTATACAACCAATCTATTGCTAATGCAATGCATGTGTATGAATCCAGCACTTCATCATTTATAGGGATTAATGGTGATTCTGTCACATTGGATTATTATGAAACTCTGAGATTTTTCTGTTTCAGAATTCTCAGATAAAAGGCAACTTGTATCATGATTGACCAATGTCGTGGGTTTGAGCCACTGCTGGAATGCGGTTCCAATGTTGGCTCTCAGGCTTAGACATTATTCTATCAAATAGCGTCTAGGTAACCATGGCATTGCCAAAGCATTACCATTCCACATTGCAACTTAATTGCATTTTTATTTTCTCACATAATGTAGCCAACATCATCCTATTTATACTGTAAACGGTAGCCTACTTTATAATGTATTATTTGAAAGAGTTTAAGTTGGGTATTATTTGAGACAAATTGGATGAACCCGTCATATGACCCCAGAAGTGATCTGAATCTGAACCACCCTGTATATTTGCATGTTAATTGAAATGAGTTATTTGGCTATTTTATGGTTGTCAATCACAGAAATCTTACACGTTTAACATTCGTAATCACCACACTATTGTATAATGATATATCTTGCTGTAACAGATATGAGGCGAGCAAACACGTGTATCATGATAATTCAGTTCTGAGAAGTTTAATCTGATATCTAGCACGTTGTAATAATCTGCCCGCATTGTTTCCAAGTTCCATGACGAAATGCTTCATTAGTAAAATGTCATTTAACAGAGGCCATATATTTCTGTTACATCTGCTGCTGCTGCTGTTACTGCTGCTGGTGCTGCTTCTTATACTACTGCTACTGCGACTCTACTACTACTACTACTACTACTACTACTACTACTACTACTACTACTACTACTGCTGCTGCTGCTGCTGCTACTACTACTACTACCTTTTTTTTTGAAAATCCGACGCTGACGCAGTCGGACAAACTTCACGGAGGAACTCCTTTAAATAGGCTTGCAAACCCCCAGAAAAAACCTGGTGAACTAGTAAGCCTGATTAATATTACACAAAAACAAAAGATAAATAATGAGCATTAATCCAATCCATAAATACATATGGCTTAAATAGTATAGATACAAAACATTGGCTGATAAAAATCCGATAGCAAAACAAAACTTAACAAAGGCATTACTATTCAACCCAGGTGTAGTAGTAGACCAGTGTGGCGAGTGCAACGATCCAACAAATGAAAAGTGCCTCGTCAATCAATGACAAATAAGTCAATCATTGACGCCAGTGGGCTGATTCTTTAAAGATCAGCGGGCGTAGTAGCATTTGGGTGATATAATACATATAGTCGGCTGAAAAATTATAGAAAAATAGATGGCGCTCTTGTTTACATTTTCGATTTACTTTATTGTGAGGTTTTGTAAATTACCATTCAATCCATGTGTGGTAGTAGGCCCGTGTGGCGAGTGCAACTATTCAACAAATGAAAAGTGACTCGTCAATCAATGACGAATAAGTCACTCATTGACGCCAGTGGGCTGATTCTTTAAAGATCAGCGGACGTAGTAGCATTTGGGTAGCATAACATATATAGTCAGCAGGAAAATTACAGAAAAATAGATGGAATTAGATGGTGCTCTTGTTTACATTTTTGATTTACTTTGTTGTAAGGTTTTGTAAATTACCCTGGAACAAATAACCCTATGAAACCATGTGCAAGTTTCTAAAATTACCTGGGACGATTTTATAATTCAATGGCAACTTACTTTATCGATTGGTTATTAAATTACCCCAGTCTGTTTATTTGTTAACATGAATTATTAAACATAAGAATATCAAAGTGCAGACTGAAATGAATTACAGGACACAGATTAATTAAAAGACACAGATAAATCAGCTGTAGTAATTAAATGATTTAAGCTAGTGCAGGCTCATTTATTTTTTACAGTTCCCAACTCTATTGAAACTATGTTTGTTTTGCACCATATGTCCTTGAATACTTTTTCTTGACCATGCTGCTTTAATCTAAAATATTCGCAAGGAATATGATTCAGCAGTAATGAAAGAAATATTGCCTTTATTGCTCTATTGAGATTGCCCATAGATGGATTTTTCGTCTGTACACACCAATGTTTCCAAATGGCCCAAACACCTATGGTTAGCATTGTTATTCAAATAGTCCTTTCAGACTTTATGATATTTACACCGCTTGATCCAACTTCTCTAAATAAGACTACATGCGTTTCTAGAACAATGGGCTTCGCTCCAAATTGTGCCAAGATTTGGCTGATATAGTCCCAAAATTGTGACGATATTGGACATTCCGCAAGGAAATGCTCGATTGTTTCCTCGCCTGTTTGACATAAGTAACACCTATCAGACGTCCTAATATTTCACTTGTATGTCAAGTGTCCCACCAATAGCCGTCGATGTAGTAATCGCCACAATAAATCACGAGCCATATTTGGTATGAATGGAGAATGTAAGATTTTCCATACATTTTTCCAACTGGATGGTTTATAGCTTGAGTCATCCCATCTCCTAATTGCTATGGGAGGTGTTACTTGTTTTCGTCTCATAATGTGGTACCATTCCTTGGATCTCATCTTGTATTTTAACATCTCATCATCAAGAACTAATGCAGGTTGTGGAGTCAAACTATTATTATTTACATTTGGCAGACGAAATCATTCAATTGGTACCGCATGTTTTATTTTATTTAGCAACCCCTGGACATCTATATGCCTCATATGTGTTTTTCTAGCTACTTCTTGCATTGACATCCATCTACATGTTTGAGGGTGTATCATATCAGATAAATGTTGAATGCCATATTTTGCAAAGGACGGTAGATAAAGTACTGCATTGTTATAACATATATTACTATTGCCCCACAATTGCTGTTCTAGTACTTCCTTCCAGCACGTAGGTGGAGGCATGTATCTGTCAAATATTTCTAACGCCTTAACTTGATCTTTAAACACATCTGGTATCATTTGGCTATTCGGAGGTAACTTCTTTGAGGTAAACACATACTCCGCCGGAAATGGTTCTACAATTCTCTCCATGAGAGCTCGTGAAACACATGCCCACATCTCATCTGATGTAATAAGATCATTCAAAAATTTTAACCTTAAAGAAACACATTTCACTTTAATATCAATTAACTCAAGTCCTCCTTCTAACTTAGCATTATTGAGAACATGATGGGAAACTAAATGATTCTTTTCTTCCCATATGAATGACAATATCAACCCATTAACCTCCTTTTATACATGTTTTGGCATGTGTACAACAGATGCTGTATACCATAGCCCAGATAATACCAAGTTGTTGACAACAAATACTCTAGGAAAAATTGAAAGACGACGACGCTTCCAATTTGCTAATATTCTCTTAAGCTTAGATACTAGTTCATCCAATTTTGTGTTATATTCGGATTCCTGCTAAAATAGATGCCTGAAATCTTAATGGTATCATTAGACCAATTGATTTCAAGTGGCTGGTCATTCCACTCTTTCCATGACCCCAAAAATAATCCTTTGGATTTTCCTTTATTGATTTTCAAACCAGATGCATTTTGGAACTTTTCTAGTACGTTGTTTAAAATTGCAAAATCATTGTTTGAACTAGCAAACACAGTTGTGTCATCAGCATATTGTGACAGCTTAAGTGGTCTTTCTATGCCACGAATACATATGCCTTGAAAGTTATTATTTTGCCTCAATGCTATGCCAAGGGATTCCATCACAATAACAAATAATAATGGCGATAGGGAACACCCCTGTCTAACATCACGTTCTAAGACAATTTCTCTGGAAAATTGATTGTTCACTAAATAGCTACTCTTGATATCCATATATAAAATCTTAACCCAAACGATTGCAAAGAATTAAAAAGAAAATCCCATTCCACATGGTCAAATGCCTTTTCGTTGTCCAAGGCAATCACAGCTGAAGGGATGCTATCCTTCTCAACCAATTGTATAAGGTCTCTTATTAACATGGTATTGGTTAAAATTGTCTTCCTAGGTACAGCACATGTCTGCTCTGTTCCAATGATTTCTCCTAAAACACTACATGGTTTCAATGTTAGTGCTCTGGATATTATTTTGTAGTCTACACATAGTAGAGAAATTGGTCTGTAATTCTGAATTAGACGTCTGTCATTTCGTTTATATATTAGCCTTACGTATGCCCTAGCCATAGTTGGTGGTAAATTACCTTTCTAAAAAATTTCAGTGGCTAATTCTTCCATTATTGGACCTACAAGGTTCCTAAACGTTTGGTAAAATTCAACTGGAAGGCCATCACACCCCGGTGATTTTTCTAGTTTCATACCTTTGAAGAATTTAATTAAATCTTCTAGTGTTAAGGGTTGATCATAAAATTCACTGCCTGTGTCTGACACCGGGTTGTCTATATTTGCTAACAAATCCAATTTTGCATCTTCATCAATTCCCTCTGACTTGTACAATGACTCATAGTACTTACATACAATAGTACTTATTTCGTTGTTGGTGCAGACGGTTGAACAATCCGTCATGTTTAATGAGCACATCACCTTATCTATTGCCCATGCTTTTTCTAATGTGCAAAAATATCGGGTTGGCTTTTCCCCTTCTGTGTGCATCTGGGCTCTTGCTCTAATATCTGTACCCTCAAACTCATATTGTTCTATATCTCTTATTTTACTTTCAATTTTAACCAGTAATTCATAATAATTATCTTCACCATTATTTACTTTAGCATTAATTTTCATCAGTGATCGATGAAGTGTTTTCTTGCGTTTGCGTATTTCCCGTGCTTTTCTAATAGCATACTTTCGGGAAACATACTTTAAATCCAGTTTTACATCCTCCCACCATTGCAATGTTCTCTTATATGATGCTTTCCTATTAATCCAATGTTGCCAACAACTCTCTATATTATTCTTATAAAATTCTTCTCCCAACAGTGTTGTGTTTAATTTCCAAAACCCGACCCCTTTTGTTACCCAGTCAGCATTGACAAAGGTTACACACACCATGTTATGATCTGAGAATGCGACTGGCTTAATATTAACATCTCTCCAGTACCCTGTCAACAAACTATTCACATAAATTCTGTCGATCCTTGAACCAACTTTACCATCTGCCGAATAACATGTAAGATCTTTACCATGAGGTTTTGATATTCTATAGGTGTCAACTAAAGTTTCATTATCACATATTTCTTTTAAGAGTCTATGTGATGTATCAGTATAAGTTGAAGTTGCACTCCTGTCATTTTCTTTGATGTTATCTAGTGCTGCTGTAGACATCTCATTAAAAATTTATGATGTAGTTGATGAGATGCAGGTGCCTATATGCACAGCAACGTGAAACGTGTTTGTTGTATATCTAGCATGACTCTCACCCAGCGACCATTTGCACCTGATACTGAAGAGATTATATTTACATAGGCTGAACAACGAGGGAGTATAACAATTGCTACACCTGCACTATTATCTTGAGATACCGAATAGAATATTCTGGATCCAGAAATCTTTTCTAAATTATCGTATGATTCTGACTTCTGAATCTTTGTTTCCTGTATCAAAGCAATGTCAATCTGCTCATTTTTCATAGTCTCTAGTAAGTGACGTTGCTTTATGTCACTATTTAAGCCTCTACAATTGAGTGTGCAAATTAGCATAAAAAGTAATAAAATGATGTGTATAACCGCCATTATTAAGCTAACTAGATTTTGTGGTTTTTTTCACCTATTTTACTCGCAAACGCTGCACTACTTAGCTCAACTTTTTCCAAATGCTTATATTTTAATATATCTGAATCATGACGCAGATGCCTATATTTAACCCCTTTTGCCGTCACATATGGAACTAACACCTCTCCTGCCTCTGACCTGTTCATGACCCTTTCATCGGGTGATTTAGAGCTCTGTGTTTGAATGGATATATCGGATTCAGCGACTGACATATTATCATCTTCTATATCACTTTCCTCTATTTCTGATTCAGAACTCTCTCCATCTTTCTGTCGCTTTGTTCCACTCAATCGATCCGAGACACCAATTACTTTCTCTATATTATTTACATCGTCTAGATTGAGTGTACTCAGTGGAAAATCAAAGTTAGTTTCAGTATCTTGCGACCTGAATTTTACTTGTCCTAAATTAAAACTCTCTTCCAGAGGGTATTGATCATTATCTGCAACTTGTGTGGAATTAGCCTCTCTGACATCAGACTTGGATTGACTTGTTACTGGAGTAAGATTTAGCCCCTCATCTAGAACCTCTATTTCATCACCTGCAACTACAGCGATTGGATTCTTTGATTTTTCACCATGCTTCTCATTAACACGGACTTCAGCTACAATCTCAGCAACTACTGGTTCGATGACATTTTCTTTAGCAACGTGCTTCCTATTAACATGGATTTCAGCTGCAATCTCAGCAGCTACCGGTTCTATGGCATTCTCTTTAGAGACAACTTGCTCTGCACTTTTATCAGCACCCTTTTTGACATATTTGTTCTGCGGGCATCGCCACTTAAAATGATCAGATGATCGACAAACTAGACATTTGATTTTGTTAGGGCAATCTGTTGCAAGATGTTCTGTGCTTAAACAGATTCTACACTCTTTGATTTGCCCCCTGTACCATAATGGCAAGAGTAATCGACCATCTATCGTGACCTTACTTGGGAGAGGTTGTTCTACCTTTTCGAACCAAATTCTTCTGATGCCATTTTCTAAGGTTCGATCAAATGGATAGGTCTCTAGGTGTTATACTTTGTCCTCTTTGCCACACTTGATCAATTCGTTGATAACCCGTTCATCTGGGATCTCTAATGGAACCTTCATCTTGACTAATAGACGATCAGAATCTATTTCCTCCACATTACACACCTCACCCTTCACGACAAGGACCTCGTCGAGCAACTTTTCCGTCACACTTTCATTAACTACGGTGACATTCCATACATATTTTAAAACGTTAATGAGACCTTGAAGGACCCGTGGCCCTGCCCCAACTCCATCCTTCAACCCATGATACACCTCAATTGCCGAAACACCCCAAGCATTTGTCATGATTTTAAGACTCAGGGTACGCTTATAGGAGGTTGCCATGGTGTTTTATAAAAAGAGCAACCCCATACTACTACAATATATAATACAAATATATAACACCAAGACGTCGGGGAAAGAGCTAAATACTAAATAAATAGTGTCCCCTTTTGAAACCCTGACGTCTACCAACAAATATACGAATAGTGGGTACAGTCGTATATTTGTTAGTTTGAGCGACTTTCTAAGTGGTTCACTAACACCTAACCGATTAAAGTGATTTCCTAATGCATACTAACATAATACAGTCATATATTTGTTAGTCTGTTCGAGTTGACCGGAGACAGCCAACTGACTATAAAGATTTATATAATCAAAGTACTAGGCTTGCGCTTACAAATGACAAAGGAATTAAATCCACTCACAATCTTGCCAAATATAATGTTCTAGCCAACGAACTATAGAAATAGCATACTGGCGCGGGGAGAAAAGTATTGCATTGACCACAGTAAGAGGAGCCCTATTAAATGGCCAGCTAAGAGGAGTGCCTTTAGAAAATGAAGACACAAAATGCGCTCCAACCAAGACAAGAATTTACAAATTAAACATACAGTTTGAAAAGAAATACTAATACGAAATATATACACCTGTGCAAAAATTAAGCACCACCCTATTGTTACGCACATGCGAGGGGATATTCATGTGCTATGAAGAAAGCAATAGCATAAACATTTATGTACCCATCCATCTTAGTGCAGGAGGTAATAATGCAACTAGAGGAATGCTGATTATGATAGTGGGGAAACACTGTATGTTTTTGTTTGAACTTGAAAACGAGGCCTGAATATGGTTACGTTGACACAACTGACAACTATTGCCCTACAGTTGACACACGTGGCTAGATTGTCATTAATGGTGTCTGAAAACGAAGTTTAAGAACTGTGCACGAGTTTGAGACTGTCATTATTAATACCGGGTATATCCACCTTGTGCCTGGATGACGGCCTGGAAACAACGTCTCATGCTGGTCACCAACCGACTGATACGCCATTGTGGTATTCGTTGCCATTCAAGATGGAGTGCGTCTGTTAATTCCTGTAGGTTCTGCACAGGAGGATCCCTCCTTCTCACCATGTTTCCCAGAATGTCCCAGATATGCTCAATAGGGTTCATGTCAGGGCTCCTTGCTGGCCATGGTAGGGTTTCGATGGCATTCTGGCGGAGGTATTCATGCACAGCTCTAGCACGATGTGGTCGGGCGTTGTCATCCATGAATATAGGGTGGGTTCCAGGTGCATGATTTACAAAATGAGGGACCATAACTCTATCCAGTATGGAATCTTGATATCTTTGTCCATTTAGTGTTCCAGGTACAGTCAACAGATCCAGCTTACAATCAAATGGGATGCGCCCCCATATCATAACGGAACCTCCACCAAATGGAACTTCTTCCATGATGTTACGTTGGTCGTACGCCGTGCGTCTGGACCTCCATACACGAGTTCGACCATCTGTGGCATGAAGCAGGAACCGACTTTCATCGGACCAGTGTACCCGTCTCCAGGATCTCATGTTCCAGTGTCTTCTTTCGTTGCACCACCTCAGACGCTCCTCTTTGTGGTGTGCAGTGAGGAGAGGACGTCTGACAGGTCTCCTAGCTTTCATGCCAGCAGCATACAGTCTCCTTTTGACGGTAGACATTGACACTCTATTGCGCGTTTCCCATTGCTGGCTGAGCACTCTGCTGTTGTTGAATGGAGATCTCCTAACAAGGCGTACTAGGGCTCGATCATCACGGGCAGTAGTCTTCTTCGGTCTCCCAGATCTAGGCCTGTCCTTCACCTCGTTAGTTTGCCCATGTTTTGCAATCAAACGACTGATTACAGTATGGTTAATGTTCAGCTGTCTGCCAATCTCTCTGCATGACATACCAGTGGTATGCATGCCTATGATTTGCCATTTCACACGATCACTTAACCTTCGTCTTGCCATAGCGGTTCACAATCAAGAGCTAATTCTCTCTGTACAAATAAACCACGGTCATGAACACAACATTCCTAACCTTGTCGCCTAAATCTGTATGTAATGTTCTACACCTCAAACTGGACTTTTACATAACTGAACACGTGTGCTGTTTCCCGCCACGCACGGACATCAAGCGGCGTGAAGTCATGCATGCATGTGCATTTCGTACTTGGAATTATGTCAGCTAACGCGGGACAAAAAGTATGGCAGCCTAGTTGTACCATCATGTTTCTACGTTCTATTGTTTTTGCTGGTACTTAACTTTTGCACAGGTGTATATGTATAAAACTTATCTACAAAATCGCGCTAGAAACTAGCAAATTCTGGCAGGAATTGCAGAGCTAAATAGACGCGTGCGTTCACTTCGACTACTACTACTACTACTACTACTACTACTACTACTACTACTACTACTACTACTACTACTACTACTACTACTACTACTACTACTATTACTACTACTACTACTACTACTACTACTACTACTACTACTACTACTACTACTACTACTACTACTAATAATAATAGTAATAATAATACTGCCAGTACCTCTACTACTACTACTACTACTACTACTACTACTACTACTACTACTACTACTACTACTACTACTACTACTACTACTACTACTACTACTACTACTACTACATACTAGCACCAGCAAGATCAAGATATACCACAACAGCAGCAATAGCAACAACAAATAGGTAGCTGCAGTAGCAGCAACAACAGCAGCAGCAATAGTTTTTAATGTATCAATGAATACACCAGCTCGGTAACGTTCGTGTTAGCTGCACGCTTCCATGACTTTCTCAAGTGGAATACTTTAAGCCGTGTGAGAGGTGAGACGGTCGTTCAGATCTTTGATCAAAATTAATTGTTGAATCACATGCAATGGGAAATTATCCAGGTTGATTTAATTACTGCTACTGCTGAATTTTCAATATTTATTATCCAGCTCTTTATAGCCGAATAAGCATACATTGCAGGGTATGTAGGTTATATACATTGCAGGGCATGTAGGTTACATACATTGCAGGGTATGTAGGGTACACATATTTCAGGGTATGTAGGCTACATCTATTGCAGGGTATGTAGGGTACACATATTTCAAGGTATGTAGGCTACATCTATTGCAGGGTATGCAGGTTACAAACATTGCAGGGTGTGTAGGTTATATACATTGCATGATATGTAGGTTACATTCATTGCAGGTGTTTAGGTTACATACATTGCAGGGTATGTCGGGTACACATATTTCAGGGTATGTAGGGTACACATATGTCAGGGTATGTAGGGTACACATATGTCAGGGAGTGTAGGTTACACATAGTGCAGGGTATGTGGGGTTACATACTGTTTAGGTTACATACATTGCATGGTATGTAGGGTACACATATTTCAGGGTATGGAGGGTACACATATGTCAGGGTATGTACGTTACATACATTGTAGGGTATGTAGGTTACACACATTGCATGGTATGTAGGTTACATTCATTGCAGGGTATGTAGGTTACATTCATTGCAGGGTATGTGGGATACATACATTGGAGGGTATGTCGGTTAAATACCTATGCATGTTTGGATGCTTACACCCTTACTGGACATCCATACACGTCAACAGAGGGATCCATTGCTAACTATGCCCCACCCATTTCTAAGTATGCCCCGTTTTATTTTTATGTGTGCTCTCTTTTTACGTGTGCGGTATCTATATACTTTGATTCATGATTTCGCAGAATTCCAATTTCCAAGTAATTGGACAGGCAATCTGTTTGGGATTTTGAACCTGATTTGAATGGGTACTGTTGCTGGCCCATAGCAGCTACAGCGCCGATGCAAATTAGTTTGGAAATATTCAAAAGCAAGCATATTAAATGGTACATCCATCAAAAACATACACGTCGTACACGTGACTGACATTTCCAGCTTCATGACAGAATATACTCCGTCAATTATTATTGCGACGTCAGCCTACATGTGATGTAATTGATTATGACATTATATACTTGAGCTACAGATCGGATCGATCCACTTTCTTCAAACCATTTAGTCATACATTTTGAGAATGTAATATTCGTTTTCTCGCCAAGTAACCTGACATTTTAATCGAGAAAATGCATTACTGACGTATTGGAAAATAGAATTTAGATCTAGAATTTTCTTTGAAATGTGTACGCGCGCGTGTGCGTGACTGCGCGCGCACGTGTGAGAGCACGCTGGCGTGCGCGCGCGCGCGCGTGTGTGTGTATGTGCGTGCTATAATATTTCCATAAAAATAAAATCACCAATTTATAGCTTGAGAGATAACTATACTAAATAACTATTCAAAGACCCAGAAAAATGTATTATTCTCACGTAAGATGATCTCCAGCAGACCCCCCCCCCCCCCCCAACCCATCACCCGCCATTTATAATCAAAAGTATGCCAATAAAATATACCACACCACCCCCCTCTCTATCCCTGAAAATCATACCGGTGCATACATCGGTTATTGAACTCTGCCACTGTCCAACGCTGGAACATCTTTTATTAACATATATTTTATACCAACACCAACAGTACAGTTCACAAATAACTACATGTTTGCGAAACAAAAAGAGAAACATGTTACTTTGACAAAAATAATCTTTTTAATGTTTTGAACCTAATTGGATTGGAAGTCATTGCTGCCTAAGTACGTTACATTTTATTGATTTTCTGCCATCATTTCTCACATTTTCTAATTGCATTTCTGTAACAGAAAAAATAATGCTGCATAAGGCTAATTTACTGTCTTATAATACAATTATGTTTAAAATATTCAACAGCACGTTTAATTTGTTATTTCTGAGCTGTACTGTAATTCCAAGGTGAGAGAATCTCGATTAGCTTTGATGCATCCCATGATTGAAGTGTTAGTTTCGTCTGTTGCCCTGGGGACGTGGAAGCGTTCTAACAGCTGACGTCGTCTGGATGAAAAGATAATTTCATCATGCAGACACACAATGTCATATGATTTCTCTCGAGTAACGTTTGAAAAGATAATAAACTAAGCATAACTACTTAGAATCATGATACAATTTGCACCAACGAATTGACTTGGACAGTTGCTCATATAAATCATTTTCCACAGTCTGTCTCCTATTGTTGAAAATAAGAGCTTCCTGGGTAAATGCTTAGTGTTTTTTCATGTAGATTTTTGTCTGACTCTCTTTACATTGAGTCCGCAAATCAACAAACCAATTTATATCGTAATGACGCCATTTTTACGTCATATTTTTAATTTTCCAAATTAGTTATTTTCGTCTATTATGCCCTGAAACCAATATAAAAAATATAAAACTATACAAGTAACGTGTTGAGTAGTTTGAGGCTAATGTGAAAGGAACCTTTTTATGGATGTTATATGAAATAAGGTTATTTGTCTAAACGAGCTATCTGAGCTAAGGTCATTTGTTTTATGTAAACACGCTTATGTAGTATGTGTCTAAGCAACCAGCGGTGGCAATACATGCTCACGTATGCAAGCACATATGCATGCACGCATTCATGCACGTTTTCAAGCACACACACACACACACACACACACACACACCCACCCACCCACCCACCCACCCACCCACCCACCCACCCACCCACCCACCCACCCACCCACCCACCCACCCACCCACCCGCCCGCCCGCCCGCCCGCCCGACCGCCCGACCGCCCGCCCGCCCGCCCGCCCGCCCGTCCGCACACACGCACGCACGCACACAGGTATGATTGAATGGTATATTTCCACTGTTTCAAGTGCTAATCTCATGTTCTCAATTAACTCAGAAGCTGTTTTATAAAATGTAGCGCATACTCCATTATGGTGGGTATGTTGCTGATACCAACTGTATGATATGGAGAGGGTATGGGATTAAGGTACCATGTGCGTCTTTGATCATTAATAGTAGCTTAAAAATTTCGTAATGTTCAAAATTGGGAGATTTAGACCATTGTCACTGTGGATCAAGCCATACGACGACGGAACACATTTTACAAGATGGCCCTTTGCATAAGGATCTTAAGCGACACACTTGACCCTACCCGCATATACCTGCATAGAGGACAAGGCCTATGGGCCACTTGATATATTAACAAACATGGCACACTTCATCCTGACCTGGGGTATGGCTGCCTGACGAAAATGTGCATAGGAGCAAGAGGAAGTCCAATAAATTCCGATTTTAAAACACCTGTAAAGAATCCTTGGAAACACCCATGCTTCACAATAAATCTAAAATCACATTTTAGCATATCATAAGATATCTTTACCGAACAAAACCCCATTAATGGTTACTATTGCAATTTGTGCATGGTTAGGTAATTATTTCCCTTAGATTGACTGAATTATAAGTCCATCAACAGTACATGCTCTAAATAAAACAACGTAACTAATATTGAGTGTGCCGCCTAATAGTTAAATCTACCTTATCATCTCCAGCAGCAGCGAATATTGGGGTTCAGCGCAATAACGGAACAACAGCGATCTAGAAACACCTTTTACCAAATATACACCAGTGCGTCTTGGAAACTGGATCTGGGCATGGACAACGTAACCACCTCAACCCTGAGCGCACAGTGTGGCATTCTTAAAGCGGACATACGGGATCAGTGCTTATTACTTTGAAATTAGTTTCTCTGGAAGCTGTGGCTGCTCTGAATAGCAACAACACCCGGTGAAATTAGTTTCGAAATATACAACAAATTGTAATTAATTCTATTTATTTGAGCTACTAGAATTAAAATGAACGTTTTGATAATTGATGGCAGCAGTGTGATATACATCTATTACTGGCTAACATATGTGACAGACGTGACATATGTGTTGTTTCATATTAATGACATTCATATTTATAACAATGCCCCTAAGTGTACCACGTGCGGGTAACCTCTCCATAATGGGCATTAGCCTTTATGATTAAAATATGGCGGTTCTTTAAGACGGACTAATGTAAAACCACCTGACTTAAAGAACCACCATATCTGGATCACAAAAGCTGTTACAATAACAACTGTGTTATAGTAAGAGACCACCTGCCTTTTGTGACCGCTTTCAGTAGTCCATATAGTGCCAATTATAGATAGGATTACAATACAGCTCCTAAGTAAGTAAACATCTTTTACAAAACAAAAAAACATTAAACATATTAGTTAGGACAATTTTGAACACGATGTAAGAAATGTTCCCTTGAATATTTTGAAGATATTTGGATTGACCTTAGCCGGCAATGTCTTCATATTCAAATATGTTAAAAATATTCAACAGTACGTTTTATTTTGCATTGCAATCACGCTGATGTATTTCTCAGCTCTACTTTATATGAATCCTGAGCAAATGTCTGCCAATAATTGCTGATAAATCACCTGATTGTAAAAATAAAATAAATCAATAGGAACGATGCGCTAAAGACATGCACGCACGTACAATAACTGTATGGCCACCAATGAACACACTCAGACTGAGAACACATCCGGGTGATTCTGCTGACATGTTAAATCAGGCTGTTTGATATTGTTTCAATTCACACCTCTGGGTGTCGCACCTCAATCGGCAGAATATTCTCTTAGCTATCGTCAGATAACTAGTGGGGATGTCCTAACCCATCATTAATGCCTGCAACATTCTGGAGAGGTGCAGAGAGAGAGGTGCAGAGAGAGAGAGAGAGAGAGAGAGAGAGAGAGAGAAAGAGAGAGAGGGAGAGGAGAGAGAGAGGGGGGAGGGAGGGAGGCAGGGAGAGAGGGAGGGAGGGAAGGAGGGAGGGAGGGGGTAGGGAGGGAGGGCGGGCGGGCGGGCGGGCGGTTGGGAGAGAGGGAGGGAGGGAGGGAGGGATGGAGGGAAGGAGGGAAGGAAGGAAGGAGGGAGGGAGGGAGGGAGGGAGAGAGAGAGAGGGAGAGAGAGAGCGTGCGCGCGTGTGTGTACAGTACTGAGTTCTCCAGGTGTAAGGGCTGCCATTCTTCATATTTACTGGCGGATAGTTAAAAGTAACAGTTCCCTAAGTCATAATGCTCGGTCACCGAAACATGTAAGCATACATACACTCATGTGTGTCGACAACCTTAAAAGATTGGCGGTTCGCCAAGCAAGTACGCAGGCAGGTTCGCGCGTCCCACCCTGATCAATTTTGAAATAGAGAGGCGGTCAGATGCATCTCCTGCCTATCAGGGTTTTTCTCAAAGCTTTATTGGGGTGGGCTTGGTGGGGGTATATACCAGGACGGAGTGTGAAATGTTCATGATGGACTTAGCTATGCGATTCATTACCCATTTTGATTATGAGGCCAGCCTACATGTGACGTAATTCGTTGTGCTATAATGTGCTTGACTGGCATTGGATTCATCCATTAATGTGTACTCACCGATGGCTGTATATATGATGACGATGAGCACTCCAAGCAGGAGAGAAATCCCGAATGCTAAGAAACTCGTGTTCAGAATCTTCTTAAGCAGTAGATGTTCGGTTGCACTTCTAGCATTCAATATCACTGCGAAGTCCTCTCGGCCCTTCATCCTGTCATCACGTAATATCCGCGTGAGCTCCATAAAGAACGCCTTAGTTTTCTCCTTCTTAGATTCACCACCATCTGGTTCTGAATCCACATCATCTTCCGGTTCCTCAATTATCACCTCTATTGTTGGTGGAGCCCGGATTATTGGACTCAGCTCCATTTATATATCTGGCATCAGATACGTGTTTTCTTCCACAATGATTCTCACGTCATCTACTTGAACAACGATCTGCCATGGTTAGTCCAGATCCAGCGGTTTCAATCACGGAGTAGAGTAATCTGATTTGTGTATTCCACAGCAATTCGTGTGCCTTACAAAATTAAAATGTCTTATCCATAACCATACTCAATTCCGGATTAGGTAGAGAATCTCCTCTTTACTTTAATATAAACTGGTCACACGCAACTCCAGAATCGTAAAAGTATTATACACAATTCATTGTTATTACAAAACCACTCTATTCGATTCCGGAATAGGTAGCTGTTGAGTTATCGTCCTTCATGTATTGACATTTGTTTTAGATTGAATTTAATATTTCCACACGTTCTAAATAAGGATAAAATTGCGTAAAACATTAGTACTATAGAATCATATTAAAATATTGTCAAACGTGACATTACACTTTGAACGCAGACATTAAAAAATCTCAATTTCAAAACAATCATACATAAATGCACGTTGTAGAAATCTTTTGAGACTAATTTGACTGGAACATGTTGCTACCATACTTCCGGTTAAAACAATGACAAAATATTCAACAGCATATTTCTAAAATTGTAAATGTTTTTATGAATATTTTCGCTCGGATACAAAGAGTTAAACGAGCGCATTAAAAGGCCAGAGAGTGGTTACGTTTGATAGGTGGTCGGGTAAGACAGCTTTGCGCATAGAAAAATGTTTTGGAGCCACTATCTGACGATTCCTTAATCGGTTCTTCATTTGACTAACAAAATGTAAGCGGTCTCTGAAATCGGTTTGACTGTATTCGTGGATACAAATTCGATATACACTCAATCAGATACCTGGAGCCATGCTCGCGATACCATCACTCAGATACAGGGATCCAGGCTTGCGATACCATAACTCAGATCTCGGGATCCAGACTTACGATACTTTCACTCAGATACCGGGATCCAGGCTTGCGATGCCATCACTCAGATACAAGGATTCAGGCTTACGATGCCATCACTCTGATACTAGGACCTAGGCTTGCGATACCAGCATACATATACCGGGATCCAGGCTTGTGATACCCTAAGTTAAATACCGTGCAATGTCAACACTTTGATATTGACATCCAGGCTTAGAATGCCATCAATTAGATGCCAGGATACAATCCTACGATGCCTTCACTTATATTCGCGGATCCAGGCTTGCGACAACATCACTTAGAAATCCATAGCCAGGTTTATTATGGTCTCCTCCCAATACCAGGTCCTGCCTTGCGATGGCCTCACTTGGATACCAGGATTCAGGCTTGCGATACCAGCAATTAGAAATCCCGAGTAAGACTTGTGATGACCTCACTTAGATACTGTGTTTCAATGTTGAGATATCCTCACTCAGACCCGGAATCAAGTCCTTCGATGCCTTCACTTCGAATCTTGGATACAGGCTTGCGATAATATCACTTAGGTATCGGAATCCAGGCTTGGGCTGACCTCATTTTGATGACGGAATCCAGGCTTGGAATGACCCCAGTTTGAGAGCAGAATCCAGGCTCAGGAATCCAGGCTTGTAATGAACTCAGTTGGAGAGCGGAATCCATTCTTGACACGACCTCAGTTTGAGAGCTGAATCCAGGCGCGGAATCCAGGCTTGGAGTGCACTGAGTTTGAGAGCGGAATCCATGGTTGTGATGCCCTATATTAGATATTGGTGATCTGTCTTGACCCTTTAATGGCTCAATTAATTTGGTTAAGAAAATTTAAACCTCTACTTATTGAATGTCCATTTGCAGGTCAAGAGAAGACTATTTCTAAAAAGTTACCACTGGGATGACTGGCTAGGTTATAGAGCTAGTCATTTCAGTGGGAAATCTAGAAAAAATAGACTCCTCTTGATCTGCAAATGGACATATCTCCACTCCAGAGGCCGATCTTGGCTGGCTTCGTCATGAAAGGGTTAAACATTGCTCAGCGCATTACGAAAATAATTCGCTGGTATCAAATTTGAAATATACTGAATGACCCTTGATAAGCTCATGGCGCGCCTACGTCATATTAAATGTGCCATCAGCTAACAAGTGACTGTTTTGATTATGATAATAAATTCAGATACTTGAGTGACAGATCGGATCCCTTCGTTGCTTTTTATACCCTTGTCAAGAATCGTGGTACATTGTGTTACCCACTGTAGAACGTCACCACCATACTAATGTATTTGAATAAGTATAACGAAACATAACATAGGACATATTACACAGCGGATAACGTACACTGCTATGTTCCAAACAATAGATATCAAGAAGCATGACTTTGTCACAAACTAGCATTTGTTTAAATCGCTCCTGGACGAGTTACGCAAACACGAACAAGCGGTAAATATTGCCACTTTTCTGACCCCCCATGTATGCGCTCATATGTATGTAAATATTGCCACCTTTCTATATACTTATTGCGTCAGACATATTATGACTATTGGCAGATGATATGATAATTTACGGACTCATAACTAGTAACACAATCCATGGCATATTTGGTCTTGTTTCCATTGCAAATAGAACGTAACGCTAGTCTAACTGATCCACCGCAGAGCAGAATTAATATGAATATTTCTAAAACAAAACAATTTTGAACACGATGTAAGAAATCCTCTGTTGAATATTTTGAACATAATCGGATTGGAGAACATTGATGCTTGAGACAGCAATGTTCTCCTCCAATCAAATGGGTTCAGAATATTCAACAGTACGTTTCATTTTGCTTTGGAAACATGTTAGGTTTCTAAGCTGGGCTGTATAGTTAGCTTACCAGTTCTAGGAGATAGTTCAATAATAGTTTCTCACTTATTTTCCGTTGCTAAGCGCATACGTTTGTTAGCAGACGACACAATGATTTCATCCACCCGCAGGTGTTTTGTTTTATATTGATGACACGTGTAATGAAATACACATCATAGCGGCAGTGTGGTGAAAACAATCACTATTGGTAATATGGTGCTAATCGCTCACTTCGGCTTTAAACCAATACATATGCTTATGAGATTCGATAAGTTATCGTTTTTAATCCGCTTTATACGATATTTCTCTACACTTGCGATATTCTAATAACCACAGGACTGAAAGTGGTTGCAATTTACTGACTTTCAGTCAACCTTTTTTTCAAAATATCCACGAATATGGTCTAAATACGATGCCCGCCTCCAGTGGCATCAAGCTGTATCAAAAGAATATGCGACGCACAGCGAGCTACACACACACTCGAACATTACACGACGTTGTATCGTCTGTCTACTATATCAGAAATACAGGATGTCGTCTACTGCCTTCCAATTCTCGATATTTGACTTCCGCGCCGCACGCGATCGGCACTTTGGCGTGAGAACTGGTACACAATTCAATACCCACGCGTCATCTCGCGACAATGCGGAATGATACGAAACTAGTATCGAACATATCGATGGATTAAGCGCTATGGTATCGATAGGGCAAAACGCCGAGCATTGTATCGATCGATGCTGTAATGACAGGGTAACGCATACTAGTGTATTGCAAATTGGAGTCTTTCAACGCAAAAATGACAGTGTATTAATGCTGCTGTTGGCTGTTTTCCTAGACAGTCCACTGACCTAGAAGGATTGGAATACTGGCAGATATTTAGCACTTTACTTGAAAATGAAGCTTTTACACTCGTAATATTTGTGGAGTAATATAGTTATTTTCTCACTCTTTGGAGACACGCTATTTTGTCGTACATGGCTATGCTAAATGTCATGACAGATCTGTATTCGTTGAGGTTTACCATTCAATTCCGTCGTTCTACAGGTGTAAATAAGTTCATTCGTCTTGACAATGCATGGGTCAGCTCTGGGTGGGTGGTTCACCGGACATGGGTTAGATCTACATCTACCTAATGGCAGTAGTTAGTACTCAGCAAAAATATACCTTTCATATCATCCATCTTAGGAACAATAGATGCTACAAGCATAGAAGCCTGATATTATTCTGCATCGCTGACTTTAATCATTGCAAAATTTCAAAATTGCAAAATTGCAAAATTGCTTCGCATTCCAACCTGCGGCTGTGGTTTGAAACATGGCAACTCTTCTTGGGATGATTACCTCACTTGGATAAAATCAGTTTTCGGCTTCTATAGATTCGAATGGATTTCGCTTAGATTTGAATTAGATTCAGTGGAGCACGAGATTCAAAATGAAGATATAGACCCTTGGCGATTCATGGCCTATGGAAGCGATCCGAGTCAAATTAAATTCAAAATAGCTTATTAAATTGTAAAGACATACAATTCAGAAACTTTCCTGATGGACTCTTTCCATTTTCGCGCCGGACCTTCTTCCTTTGAGTGGCACGTTACTCAAAAAGTGACATATTTTGATTGTGACGTCACTGACATATCGCTTTGAGTATGTGAAATTAAATTTATTAAGTTTACTGATAAATCTATTTCTAATTAAACTAATATAGTTTCGTATTCCCAGATTCCCTGACAACGCATGTAACTGGCCGATACTGGTCTAATGCTGTGGCAAGTGGCAATATGGCCAGGTATTGGCTCAGTGTCGACCCATCAGCCTGTGTTATCTGGTTTGAATATTATATTCGTATAGGAGACTGTGCTGATGATAACAGTGACGCCGATCATTGTGTTCTAAGATATAAATTACAATCCGGGATGGAACTTGGCACCTGTTGAATGGAAGATAGTTGGAGGAAATTCAATAAGCGAATTGCTTGGAAGATTCCGAATCAGAAACAGTTTCAGGCACTCTGGAATGAAGACAATGTTTAACCCGTTAAGGGCTAAATGTGTTTCTCAAAATCAAACTATTTTCTTATTAAATGTTGATTTGCAGGACAAGAGAATACTATTTTTGTAAATTTACCACGGAAATGACAGGGCACTAATAAAAAATAGCATTATCTTGGCCGGCAAATGGACATTCCCCAAGTCCACTGCATAGGCCGGTTTTGGCCGCCTTTGGCATTTCTGTTTCCGATCAATTATATGAGTAAGTCGTTGACTATTTAGGAATTAAATTCACTTGAAACTGTTGTTACTTATGGAACAATTGCATTCAAGTATTTCGCCTTGTCAATATTACACAGCATAGTAATTGAATTAGGAAGTGTATCCTGTATCTTGTCCTCATGGTTGGGCATGTTAGATACATTAACCTTTTAAGACCTGGATTCGCAGGATCTTAATTTCAAGCTAGCTATATAGATACACAGATATTGTGTTATTGAACAATCATGTTATTCTAAATAGTATAACACAAAACATCTCTCCAATCGACCCGTCTCCCTTAGCGCCCTCTCTCAGTCTAATCTCTCCTGTCGTTCGTTCCCATCACAGCACGTCTCTCTCAACCCTCTCTATCTCCCTTCTCTCCTATCTCTCTCCCTATAATCTATCTTTCACCCTTTCTCTCTCGCGTTACCCCCTCTCCCAAGCAGCCCCTCTCTATCTCTATCTATCTATCTCTCGTCACACCCTTTCTCCGTCCCGTTCCCTCTCCTCTCTCTCTCTCTCTCATCCTCTCCCCCACCCCTCTCCCTCGCTCTCTCTCATCTCTCTGTATCTTTCTTTTTTGTCTGTCTGTCTGTCTGTCTGTCTGTCTGTCTGTCTGTCTGTCTGTCTGTCTGTCTGTCTGTCTGTCTGTCTGTCTGTCTGTCTGTCTGTCTGTCTGTCTGTCTGTCTGTCTGTCTGTCTGTCTGTCTGTCTGTCTGTCTGTCTGTCTGTCTGTCTGTCTGTCTGTCTGTCTGTCTGTCTGTCTGTCTGTCTGTCTGTCTGTCTGTCTGTCTGTCTGTCTGTCTGTCTGTCTGTCTGTCTGTCTGTCTGTCTGTCTGTCTGTCTGTCTGTCTGTCTGTCTGTCTGTCTGTCTGTCTGTCTGTCTGTCTGTCTGTCTGTCTGTCTGTCTGTCTGTCTGTCTGTCTGTCTGTCTGTCTGTCTGTCTCAAATTAACATGTATACTCTTCTAAAGGTCGTTGCTCTCTTGGATAATAACATCTTCCAGTAGTTTTCAGAGCTAGAACTACATCGGCCATGAACTGAATATAATCCAGCAATTTAGATGTGGTTAATGAAATGGTTATGGTTTGAATTAACTCGGATGACAAATGAGAAGAAAATGGACGCTCACTTCTCTGTATGTAGATAGATCCATAGTTAGTTATTCATCTGAAAGAAGGTACGGTATAGATTGAACTGTTTATAGCGGACATCTGCCTTTGTAGACAAAGGAGTGCGCTTCTTTAGGACGGGTGGCCGTAAGACCCGTCTCATTGTACTATTAATTAACCACATATCATACACTTTATAATGAATGGATGGCAAATACAGTTTCCGATTGTGTTCAGTCGGTCTATGCCAAATTGGATAAAAGTGAATACCATAGCCAGGGCTGGCCCGTAACCTGTAGCAATCCATGGTTTCATCTTGGCATATGGTACCGTGGTTATGAGAATTGGTGACTTTATTGTTTATAAGCAATTCTGAGTTACATCATCAACAAACTTTTATGGTGTAGTTTCAAACATGCCATTTGTGAGGGGTGACATGATTAACAAGTGATTCTCACATTCTAATTGAGCACCCACATTGCTTTTATCTGTGTTTCTCATCATAATTATAGGTGGTACTAGTGAAAATAGTTTAATGATAAGCAAATTCGTACTTGCAAAATAAATATATACTGACAGACCTATGACACGGGTTGGTAAGATTTTCTGAAATCGGCCCATGTACGATAATAAACCGTCGCACGGATCACGCATCATTTGGTCCAGAAATCTATTTATCATAGTCAATGACGTGTATTAAGTGTCTACTGTTATTTCCGATAATTCGCAATAGAAGGCATAATTATAGACATCTGGTGTTACTGTAGGCCTACCGTCTGCGCTTCTGTTTGCCTTATGACTAAACGATGTTCTCGATGCTTATTTGTCTGGTTTATTATTCAAACAACCGTCCGTTCATTTCCCCCAACACTGCACCCTCCATAGATATGGTGTATTAATATACGAGGAGGAGTCCTTTATCTGAAGAAATCTAACACGCCATCGTCATCGTTGCCAAGGTAAGGGTTTTTCCAGACATGAGTATTTTCTAGACAGTCATGACTAGATAGTAAATCAACAAGTTAATCCCCATGTATAATTGCACCGCTAAGCAATGCTGTTGGAGGGATCCGATCTGTTACTCAAGCATCTGACGTCATACTACAAATACGTCACGTGTAGTTGACGCTATAATTGGTATAATTAAATGACCAAAGTCCGTCACGAAAGTGACAAAGTTCCGTCACGAAAGTGTCTTAATTTTATGAATGGTTGAAGTTACAATTTTACTAAACAGAATGTTGAATATTTTAAAATTATTTTGACATGCAGCTGTTGCCGCCATAGCGAGCAACAGCTACCAGTCAGATTAGTTTCAACATATTCAACAGTTCACAAGTATAGTTACCTTGAAATTGGGATTCTGGGAGTTTATGGGTCTAAGTGTTAAAATCGATTCAAATGCGCATTCAAAGTGGGCCGAGCTTAGGTATAAATGGGCGAGACAGAGATATAAATGGATCATTTTATTATTGCTGAATAATAGACACAAAGCTTAGCAACACGATATAAAATCTCGATCTGTCTGGCTTGAGATGACTAAATTGCGTGACGGACAACACAACATGATATCAAATGTCCTGGACAGCGTATCTGTGTGCCAGATTACGATTGTAATAAAGACCGGTTAATATGGAATCAACGCATTAATTGCATCTCCAAAATATTATGTCTTTTATCAGAGAAAGTGATGTGTTGAACGATGAATCTCCCATTGCCCTGAAAACACATTTTACTGGGCCAGTATTGATCAAGTACGGGGTCCAGTAACCTGCGTTATTATAGTCGGAAAAGAGGCTTTACATGGAGCTAGAGTCGCATCGTCCTATACTTTGAAACGTAGCCTTTTGCCATACACTACAGTTTACACAGTTTAAACAAATACACAAAGCCGAATCTGTACCGATTTGCATGATGAATCTATATTTTTTTATGACGTACATTCATTAGTATGGTAGCAAATGCAGACTATTATTTTCGTATCGAGTAGTTCTTTCTTCTCCTTTCTTCATGCGGCCTACAATTAGAATGGCTCTCCTCTAAATACTTTGCTCACATCAAAGCAAAACTGATTAAATCATAAGACGTCTTGCATCTATTTGTTTGCTTGGTGTGAATAGGGACCCTATTGCATTGGTCTCATTTATACCCGGTCTACATTCCTATCCAAGTGCCCCTTACTGTTAGACAACTGCCGTACTTGTCCTTGCTACCAATTTATACGTCTGGGTGGAGGGAGGCAAGTCATTGAGAAATTCGCTTATGTTCGAGATAGTCCTCCACAGAGGCGCGAACCAAGTTCGACTGCTAAGTAGTCATGTGTGTGAACCATTATGAATCCGACTCCATAATATGACTTGGAACGTGAGTACTTGTTTAATTTTTATCATACCAATGCGAAATTTATGGGGATATTCATCATGCATTCCTGAAGGCAGACAAGGCACACATTTACCATCCATCATCTTAAAACCGGATCATTTCTATTGTTCACTATATGGTATAATGTTTTAACCTACTTTCGAATTAAGGTAACTCCTTTCGGGTGAAGCATACCAGTTTTCATTGTGAGCACACATTAAGTTGATCAGATTCAAATGGCCAGAGAAAATACGGCTTTAGGCCAGTTACTCCCTGTTGAGTCAAAGTTATTATTTTTCCTCCTTCATCCAATGATCCTGAAGTTAAGTGTCATCTTTCCAAAGTATTAATCCCACAATGCACTACACCTGAAGAGGGATACGCACACATTTCACACACATCATCTTAAAACCTGATGAACCTCTGTTGTTCACTATATGGTATAATGCTTTAATTCTAAAAGGGTTTAACCCACTTTCGAATTAAAGTCACTCCTTTAGGGTGAAGCATATCAGTTTTCACTTTAGTGCAAATCCAAGGGTATTAGTTTTCGTCCTTCATCTATTTATTCTGAAGTATAAGTGCCATCTTTCTAGAGTATCAATCCCATAATGCACTACACCAATGTAACATACATTCAACTCCTTAGATAATAAGCGCTGTGTCACGTCACCTTTCAGACACATCTATATTGAGACACGCTTGTCTATAATGGACTCTGTATGAACGATCATGATATGGCCACATAAGAGAGGTGGGTGTTTCATGCAAGTCATCAGCTATGGTACACAGCTTTGTTTGGGCGAAATAAGGTGGTTCCTAAAGACGGGTGGTCCTATAACAACCGGTGTTAAAGAACCACCAAATGTTGTCCCAAATCAAGTGCCCGTTATAAACAGGTTTGACTGTAATGTTATATGGCGACATTACATACACATGCATACTTCATAATGCGGTATTAATGCATTAGTGTTGGTTACCCTAAAGGATTGTATTCTTCAGATGCAGATGAAGTTGCATTGCCATCAAACGGTGCATATAGCCTGGGGTAATCCAGTGCGTGTTTGCTAGCAATTCATACAGACTCGATCGTCAACTCGTCCTCCGTCTCCTCTCTCAATTCCGTCCCCTGCTCTTCCTCCTCAAGCTTCTCCTCTTCTTGCATCTCCTCTCTCAATCTCGCCCCCTGCTCTCCCGCCTCAATCCTCTCCTCTTTCTGCATCTCCTCTCTCAATCCCCTCACTTGCTCCTCCTACTCAATCTTCTCTCCTCTCTCCCCATGCACCTTCTTATGCTCCTCTTCCCCCGTCTCTGCCTGCTCTCCCGAATAGGGAGAATGATAGTAAACTGTCTGATAGAAGGTTTGCTAAGTACCGTCATCAATCCCATAGCAAGGGCTTGCGGAGGATCCCCAGAATCACAAACAAGAGTATGATGATAGGGTCTTCTAATCTAGCCCGAATTGATTTTCTTGAGATCCATGTTGAGTGCTATCATGGTGCGCATTAACACATTTCAGAACAATCACTATGCAACACCAGCATGGCCCTAGCCTGGGGAAGATCATCCTGGATACTAGCATCAACTCCAAAAATGAACATCCACCAAAAGTCTTAAGCCATTTAAGGTTCCATAAATCTGTGAAGGAGGTGGTCAGGTGGGGGTGGGGGAAGGGGGAATTCGCGGGTCCTCCCCCGAAAAAGTTGAAATCTAGATGCTCTCAGAATGCATCTCCCGCATTTATGAAGGTAAATATGATGAATAAATTGGAGGTGACGCCCATTTTTTTCTGGAGAGGTTTCAATATAATTTATAATATAAGGAACATTTTCGGGATACAAGCAAAGAGGTGAACTAATGACCTGAGGTCCCGTTTTTGATGCTATTGTGACAATGTTCCTTATAAAACATGGTACTATAAGATGAAATATGGCACTGCCATTAAACCAAAAGTGATTGGCTTAGCACTTGAACGGAAAAATAAACATTATTGAAGTATGTATTAAAATGAATTACAGGTTTCAAATTCATAGCCATTTTCCATAACTGATTCCAAGATTCGACACTGGAATTAAGTGAACTTACGCTAGTTATGTTATCAATGTTCTGAACATTGCTAAAATAACTAGGGTAAGATCACTTAATAATTAAGAACTGGTGACCTTTCTACAAATATGTTATTCAGCTCAAGGAGCCTAGGGTGTTTCCTTGCAAACCTGTCTACAATGTCATTGTAGTCAATAATCATAGAATAGTGTGTGTGGAGTAAAGCCTGTCCCTCCATTCTTTCCTCTCCCATCGTTGCACGGAGGTATGATTTTAGAAGACCGAGTTCACTGTTAGATTGCTCACATTCGCAAGATGTAACCCCAAGGGTGCATATAATTCTTAGAATTTTATGGATAGTTGGATACTCCATATTATTACAGAAAATCAAAGCGGTAGATGCTGTGGCAGGTCTTTCTGTTTCCAAAACATCCTTCTAGAAATTCTTCCAGAGATCAATTTCTACGTTAACAACAAGTCTAACTCTTCATAAAAGGACAAGAAATATGATACCAATTTCTTAACATCAACTGATTTATCAAGCATATTTGGCACGAGATACATGCACTTAACAACACTCTAACCTATTGTACTCAATCGCTCGTGCAGTTGTGCAATTATGTCATCCAGATAAAGAATTGCAACAGTTCGTCTGTAATAATCCTCTGCTGTATCTGCTGACGTCTTAGCACGCTTCGTTTGTCTGGCGCAGCTCTGAGGAATACACGGTTCAATGACATTCTTATCAGCAAGTGTGTTGGCTTCTGTGAACCAGTCATTAAAGCGATTTTCAATATCTTCTCTGAAAGATGAGATTGTATTAATTACATTCTGAACATTTGTGTATGCCCTTGTGATGTCAGCTGTACGACTCTGAAGACCCACACTGATGCCTTTGGTATAAACCAAACAGTTGTTAACAATAACTATAGTGATGATACATTGGTAACTAGTAACTGCATTGATATAAGATGTTGCATCATATGACGTGTTCCTATTAAATTCATTGGTTGTGCTCATTTCCTCAATAGAAGCAACTTTTGCAGGACATAGTGCAGCGAATGTTTCTAATACATCATGTCTCTGGATGAAACATGTTGTACATGTATCTAAAAGTTTAGTTTTAGAACTACTTGGGAGTTTGTCATTAATCCACTTTTTCAAGTTTAAATTTCGTTTCGATGAAAACTCCAAGACCAAAAAACAGGATTAGATTTGCTTTTAGACACAGGTCTTATTGAAGTAGATAATTTTTGCCATTCAGTAAAACTAGCACATGAATTTCGAAATTTAAATGGTGAGTCAAAACCATTCAGTGGAAAATCCGCGTGGGACCCACCAGATAGGCTAGTTGATGACAATATTAAGGCAACCATAAAACATGTCATTGCCAGTTACAAACAATAAGTAAAACCTTTCTTAATTTTATTGAGCGGCAGGTTATCAACAAAGCACGTAGAAATCAAAATATTATTATTAAAGCAGCCGATAAACACAAGAGCTTTCTCAAGAACACATCATCCAAATCATCCAAATTGTCAGTTCCGAAAGATGCATATTTAGCTACGTTAGATATAGATACTGTATATATCAATATAGATATTGATGCTAGAGTCAATGCTGTTAAGAATTCTTTTATCAAATTTCCTGATCCAGATCGAGCAGATACGAAAATTATAAAATTATTAGAGCTAAGTCTCAAAGGAAACGATTTCCAACTCAATGGTGGAAGTTACCTCAACAAATCAACCAACAAGCCTCTACTTTACCTCAGAGATCTAGATGACATCTTCATAAGCCGGCAACATTCGGAAGAAGAGTTTTGGGAATTCCTTTGCATTTTAAATAACCAAAATTATATTCAAACGTCAAGCTAAAAGTTACTATTAGTGGAACATCGGTTGACTTTTTAAATATCACAATCTATAAGGGTCCTCAATTTGATTCCTCTGGAAAATTGGAATATAAAGTATACTTTAAGCCAACAGACTCATATCAGATGCTTCACACAAATCATTTCATCCTCCACACACATTTAAAGGTCTGATCAAATCGCAAATCATAAGATTCTTTCGAAACTCTAGCATCGGGCAAAATCTGAATGATGCATTCTCTACTCCGTTTGATGCTTTGAAAGCACGAGGCTATTCATCCCGTTTCCTTCAAAAAATTAAAGCAGGAACCATCAATGAGCTTGAAAATCTAAAACCACATAGCGGACCTGAGTTCGAACCTGTCCAAATTAAACACAACAAACCAATCATGCGTGGTGGATCAGCTTTTTAAATGCGACAAAAACAGATGCAGAGTAAACAACTATGTTGTAAACCAACAAACATTCCTGAGCTTTCAAACTAAAAATGAATATGCATTGTGATTCTGAGAATGTAGTCTATTTGATCAATTGTGCCCTTTGCAGAAACAGTATGTTGGTGAAAAAAAATATTGCATTTAGGGTGCGTGCTAGAGGCCACGTTTCTGATATTAACACCTCAGCAGATACACTAATTGCCCAACATTCCCAACTTCCTGATCATTCAGTTGAGAATCATTTTAAAATCATGCCAATAGAACAGATTCCGATTTTCAATAGTGAAGAAGAAACGAGGTCGATTCGCAAAATACGGGAAGGCCATTCGATTAGGAGATTCCAAACAAAAGCACCATTTGGAATAAATGTAGATTGAGGAATATCACAAAAGATTACAATTATCCCCTTTCAGCTCATAATCAATAGACGTAATGTTGAATTAGCCAAAAACATGGAAGACGAATATTCACAGTTGCAATCCAAATTAAAGAAACCGGTCAAAGCACGAGCAGTAATAGCTTACAATAGAAATCCAAACCTGAAAGATTTGCTAGTAAGATTAAAGTTAGAACTCATAGTTCCTGATAACAATGACAAGGTTTCAGCCCCCTAAGTATTTAAAAATAAATCTAATCCCAACCAAAATCAATGGTGGACAACTTGAAATCATATCCGTAGGACACCTTTCAATGTTGTATCTGCAAAAGTGTGTGCATGCATGTGTGCGCGGGTGCGTCCGTGCATGCGTGTATTCCTGCGTGCATGCGTGCGTGTGTGCGGTCGTGCGTGTGTGTGTTCGCACGTTTGTGCGTGCGTGTATGCTTTCGTGCGTGGGCGCGCGCGTGTGGGTGCGTGTGTGTGTGTGTGTGTGTGTGTGTGTGTGTGTGTGTGTGTGTGTTTGTGTGTGCGTGTGCGTGTGCGTGTGCGTGTGCGTATGTGTGTGTGTGTGTGTGTGCGTATGTGTGTGTGTGTGTGTGTGTGTGTGTGTGTGTGTGTGTGTGTGTGTGTGTGTGGGTGGGTGGGTGGGTGGGTGGGTGTGTGTGTGTGTGTGTGTGTGTGTGTGTGTGTGTGTGTGTGTGTGTGTGTGTGTGTGTGTGTGTGTGCGTGTGCTTTCATTCGTGAGTACATTGGTGCGTGGGTGGGTGCGTGCGTTTATGCTTTCATGCATTATTGCGTGCATTCGCGCATGTATTATTGCATGCATTCGTGCATTCATTCAGGTGTGTTTGTGTGCGTGCGTGCGTAAGTACATAAGTGCGTGCGTGCGTGCGTGCGTAAGTACATAAGTGCGTGCGTGCGTGCGTGCGTGCGTGCGTGCGTGCGTGCGTGCGTGCGTGCGTGCGTGCGTGCGTGAGTGAGTGAGTGAGTGAGTGCGTGCGTGCGTGCGTGCGTGCGTGCGTGTGTGTCTGTGTTCTCTATAATGTAGGATCAATTCCAGCCTTCACCTGAAGCGACCTACTGTTTAATACACTTTACCCCAACTAATCTCAAGGGGCGGGGGGGGGGGGTGGGTGAGCACTCCAATTAAATTCCTGTGGCAATGTGCTTTTCAGTGTAAAGAGGGACAGACATACAGACATACATACATGCAGACGAATGGATTGAAGGCCGGATAGGCAGGCGGCGGGCGGATGGACGGAGGGACAGCTAGACGGACGGCAAGACAGACGGACGGATAGACGGGCGGGCGGGAGAGCGGGCGGGCGGGCGGGCGAGCGGGCGGGCGGGCGGGCGGGCGGGCAGGCAGACAGGCAGGCAGGCGGATATTGGGCATGCAGCGTGTCAGAGTGGCGGAGAGGAAGGCCAATGGATGGATGGATGGATCGGTGGGTGGGTGGGTGGGTGGGTGGGTGGATGGATGGATGGATGGAGGGAGGGAGGGATGGAGGGATGGAGAGATGCATGGATGGGTGAGGTGATGGACGGGCAGATACTAGAGCCGTTCTGCATTAATCGGGATGGTATATATTATGCATACGTGATCATGAGAAAGGACATAAATATGACAATTATCAATGCTATTTGGAACATGAACAATTTTCTGACAGAGGAATTGATAATGAAATCATAAATTGAGGCGGTCGGTGAAGTTGCTCCTTTTAATATTAGCGGAATTAGTAACAACATTACATAGGCACTGTTTTCAGGTTATCATGGCGATATTAACCTACAATTTTGCAGTAGCAGATGCTAGGCCTAGGCTCACTACTAAGATTATGACTGCTTACCCACCCACTCCACCCATCCCTCATACGCCACCCCACCCGCCCACCCACCCATTTAAATTATTTTCAAAATATGCAACACCTTACCTGTACAGATGCATTGAAATTCAGATTCTGGGAATTCAGGGTTCAAATTAAAAAAAAATTCATCTCAAAGGTCCAAGATGAATGGAAGGGTCCTAGATAGAAATAGAAGCCTCTATTCGAGCTAATGTTAAACATGCTCGGAAGACCACCTACATGATGGCACCAAACCACGGCGGTCCTATAAGATAGGCTCTAATCTTACGGACCCGTTATCGTGTGGTGTCAAGGAACACATGCGCTATGTTATTGACAGGGAATCGAACCCACAACCGGCAGCAGCACCAATCATCAGAGCCCACAAAGGCTTCCACAATACGTACGCCACAGGACTTGGGTTGGTTGTGTGGTGGAAGCATTTGTGGGCTATTATACTTGGTGCGTCCACTAGTTGTGTGTTCGATTCCCCGTTAAAGCTAAATACTTGTATAAATAACCTATGGTGCATGACTTTTCTTATGATAGCACGTGTCGGGAGCGATCATTTCTTGGTTCTGCATAAAGTTGTCTGCCGCTTCAGACATATTTTTTTAACATAGACTCGTTATGTGATAACAGGCCAGATAATGACATTTTGTACCGGATATTAAAGAGCTAACGAGATATTCCGCTCATGTGATGACCGTACATCACCTCTGGCAACTTCTGCTATGGAGAATAATACCCCTCATGTTTGTGTAGATATGCTTTTCATGTGTGGTAATGTCGAGAGAGATATTGTGCGCTGCTATATATTAGTATTAGGTGTAAAACATGGTATAATGATCGACGCCATTCCACATATTTGATATTAGCCATTTTATCTGATGAATCGATTCAAAAGCATCATTTGTGAAGCGTGGCGTATTTCCGCTCACGAATGTGCTTAATTTGTTTATACACGAGGAACAACAATAGTTAAAATACAAAAGCAGCAAATGTCAAGAGCTGTCCAATACATTTATTAAAAGGCTTACCTGAATCCTACGCTATGGCATGACAACACGCATCCATGTTGCGAAAGAGTGGTTTTAGGATTATCCTGTTAACTATTTTGAAACTCATTTGAATGACAACTACTGCATATACCAGCGACAGCACCGAGTTTAAAATTAGGTTTAAGCTTTTCAACGGCTTTCCAGCATAACTGTCTTATATTTGAGACACTAGCTTAAAGGCTTAAACGCTACCACATATGAATCATGTGATTAGTATAACAGGTAATTATCTTGAGGTTCAACAGTAATAGATCATATTAACAGCTTTGAACTGTAAACATGCCATGTTCAAACTAATTCACAGTTAACATGCACTATTTACGTGCATGTCTCAAAATGAATTGTCTGCGTATACTGATTGGCATATTGACTGAAAAACCAAGACACTGATCTGTTGTATAGACTTTTGACAGTGCACGTCCGCATTGGTGGTCATATCCTTCTAAGAAACATGTTTCAAAATGGAACCACTCAGTAAATCGACTTTCCACTCAATAAAGTAAACCATTGGCTTTGCTGAGGCGCCGATGTGGCTTTTGAATTTGTTAACGTTTCAAATGTCACTGGTATTTCTCTATGTTCTAAGTGTATAAACTGATTTTGAGATAACTGCCAATGAATTTATAAACTCGACGACATCTATTGTTTGTGCATTTAATAACTAGGTATCTCAATGGTGAAATCTTTGATTCTGCAAGATGCGCCAACAATTATACAATTTTATGAACGTTTGGAGACAACTTTTTGACCAATAAGCTATGTTCAGAACAATCCGGGTCACATTCAGAATACGATGTAACAACTATCACGGGTGGCTTATGCACACGTAATGCTTAGAGATTTCATTTCTAAAATCATACTGACACCACTCCGAGGAAGGTATGCTAATATAATAGGACACGGGTTCCATCACAGCATTGACCGAGCGACAGATTTCAATAAAAACATTCCTTTCTGACGTCGTTGTATATGTAAGTATCTCACAATATTAATACATGGAACCTCGCCTTCAGACTCTTCCAACTGTGCGCGATCGGATTATGTTTGGGGTGTTTTAGGAATATTGTCAGTAATTTTTATTCAATACAGCGGGTGCCACATAAATTCTGGTGTATCATTGAATTATATATGAGTGTGCGTAGTTAGGGTTGACAATAACACAACTATTCTGAATATGACTGTGTTCTATTCAATAGTGACTTAATACCAGACCCGGGTCAACAGAACTAGAGGTAAACCTGTATTAATCAATATCAACATGCCCAAAGCGTTGGCGGAAGAATAGATAGCAATGCATCTCTGTGTTATTATGAGTATTACACACATTAGCTACAGCTTCATAGGAAAAGCGATGATCAAAAACCACATTTTCCTCATACCGGCTTCTTAGACCATACCATACATTATTCAAGAATTTCAGGAATCGACACTGCTGAGAGCCAAAAACTAACCACCACATAATATAATCTGAACTGCATTTGCGAGATGATTTCATGAGCTAGGAATTAGCCAAGCATATGAACTCTGAGTACAGGTGTTGTTGATCACTGTGTATAGGATTCTTCTTGACAGTGATTTGTGTCAGGGACCTCACCCCATTTTTCTCATGTTTCGAATGCTAATAGAAGGATTGCGCACGATGGCGATAAGCTATACACAGGCACAATAGGAAACATTCTTTATGGCACATGACATGTCTTAGCAATATTTAGAGGTGTAGTGTGGATCGACCGGTCAGGCACGGACCATCCCAGCCAGACTGGGTATGGAACCGCCGGACCGGGTACGTTCCAAACACGCGCCCTGGGTAAGAAGATATGCGTGTATAAAGCCGTATATGCGAGATCGCCTAGCACGCATGCGCGGGCGTCAGCGATTGCTAGACAATGCGCGTTAGCATTGAGGAGAAATAACATCTTATATTGTACCGAGTTGGTACACGTAATTACTTTAAATTATACTCTTCTGGCCGTTCTTGGGCTCAATCATGACCAGAATGAAGCGAGGATTCCAAAATACTTTACTATTTTAAAATCGGTTAAGAATTCTCCGAGTTATGGCTAAATGAGCCAGCAAAATTCCTTTCAAAATATTGAACCCCATAGGGTTATTGAACCCCATAGGGAGCATGTATGCTCACGCGACCCGCTTTCCTGCCTCTGACGCATGCTAGCTGATTAGCTGTGTCACTACAGCTGTGACATCGCAGACAATATGAAAGTGGTTGAAAATCAGATTCAGCAGCAGTCAGGTGGCGGTGAGGTGCCTAGTCTAAGAGGACGAATCGATAGTACCGCTAACTACAGCAGATAATAACAGCTGCTGCGGTGCCTTTCGGTTTTCATTGTTCGTCGTCTTTGGGGCACAAGCCACCACATCCGGAACAACCAGTTTTTATAAGCTCCCGGAAAGATATCATCCGAGGGGCAATAAAGAAATTAAAGTCAGGTAGCCCAAGCCATTACTTCTGCTAAGGGACCTTTCCTGTGGATGGGCCTTTTTGGCCCCGATGTAGCTTGTCGCGCGGTATGTGGGGCAAGTGACATGCTATGTGATAACTCGTCAGATATGCCGTACCACGCAACCAGTGATGTAATAAATCCGCACATCATGTGTTAGTCTTTTATACATTTTCGACCCCAGTTATGGAACATTGCCTGATATATCGTGTGAGCATCTCGTCTTGTGATCCACCAGAATGCATCCGCATCATTAACTTCATCTGTAGACCTTCAAGTATTACAGGGCAGCTTTCGATTTCCACACCAGTACCGAGCTTTAGGCACACTGTTTAAATAAATAACTATTGTTGTAGACATGTCTATCTTTTAGCCATCCGTTTCTGCAAACTTTCTTCTTCACTTTTCGCGGGAATGGCCCTTGCATCCACAGTGTGCCTGCAGTTTTTCCTAGCAGCTAACTTCTGTGTCGTGGCATCTTGCGTTCCGATTATGTTACGCTTCAAGTATTGTGATTCTAGCGCTTTTTCTGTACTGATAACTAATAGGTACTCTGTTATATTATTATTGTATTACTTTTGTGTATCAGGTAATGACGACAAATATGTACCTTCCGGTCACTTAAGACCGCAGTTTTATAGTTTATTATTATGTATATAATATCCTCATTTTCGTGCCTATAAGCACCGTCAATGTCGAGTGACCTTCTATTACTGTATTATTCAAAGTTAGTGATATGGCATGAGCCATCCATGTTTTATGTTTTGTTTATTTTATATAAGCACTATTGGACTGCAGTATCACTAGGCTACACTATACAGCGACAACATCCGCACCACCTTGTTCCCCGCACAGCATCAACTTTTCACTGAGATCGCTGTTAATGTTCTCATTACGCGAACATGACATGCGGTCGACTAAACCTAGACTGTTCTAGCTCGATAGGATAGGTTTATAGTAGTTGGGATGGTTACTCGGTAGGAGACGTTTCGTGTTTCTTTTCCGGGAGTAGCGGATATGTAAAACTGCACACCCGCTAGATAATTTGAATTGGCCATATATCTTAACGCTTCCCTTATGAGTACTTGTCTCTGTCTACGTTCCACCAGCCTCTGGGCTTATTAATTGTCTTGACCTCCCTCAATCACGTTATTTAGAGTTGACTGTGGAACTACTGGGGTTCCAGTGCAGTTAGAAATAAAGTGACGATCACCATATACACTCCCCCACCTTTCATCTTCGGATACAGGTTAGTTAGAAAACCCCGCCAAAGTAGGAAGCACTGCGAAAATATATCATAGTTACTGGCCTTGCAGTGCATCTCTGGGCGATTTTATATAACCCTAACATCAGGTAAATGTTAGCTCCCCGGGTGCAGATCTCAAATGATCCGTCCCCGATACACTGGTGACGGATAGGATTAAGCTCTCCATCTAACTCCACAAGTGACTGGGTGCGATCTTAGAACCCACCACGCCCTCTCGGGAAGGTAGCTATAGTTGGATAGTTGCATCTTTATCCCCACCCTAAACTTATATGTGCTTTTCAATGCCTATGTATTGTGACTTGTCCTTGTGCTGTTAACACACGTGTCATGCG
>CM067375.1:46953868-47026368 GCA_034401795.1 Chaetoderma sp. LZ-2023a
AACTAATCTCAAGGGGCGGGGGGGGGGGGTGGGTGAGCACTCCAATTAAATTCCTGTGGCAATGTGCTTTTCAGTGTAAAGAGGGACAGACATACAGACATACATACATGCAGACGAATGGATTGAAGGCCGGATAGGCAGGCGGCGGGCGGATGGACGGAGGGACAGCTAGACGGACGGCAAGACAGACGGACGGATAGACGGGCGGGCGGGAGAGCGGGCGGGCGGGCGGGCGAGCGGGCGGGCGGGCGGGCGGGCGGGCAGGCAGACAGGCAGGCAGGCGGATATTGGGCATGCAGCGTGTCAGAGTGGCGGAGAGGAAGGCCAATGGATGGATGGATGGATCGGTGGGTGGGTGGGTGGGTGGGTGGGTGGATGGATGGATGGATGGAGGGAGGGAGGGATGGAGGGATGGAGAGATGCATGGATGGGTGAGGTGATGGACGGGCAGATACTAGAGCCGTTCTGCATTAATCGGGATGGTATATATTATGCATACGTGATCATGAGAAAGGACATAAATATGACAATTATCAATGCTATTTGGAACATGAACAATTTTCTGACAGAGGAATTGATAATGAAATCATAAATTGAGGCGGTCGGTGAAGTTGCTCCTTTTAATATTAGCGGAATTAGTAACAACATTACATAGGCACTGTTTTCAGGTTATCATGGCGATATTAACCTACAATTTTGCAGTAGCAGATGCTAGGCCTAGGCTCACTACTAAGATTATGACTGCTTACCCACCCACTCCACCCATCCCTCATACGCCACCCCACCCGCCCACCCACCCATTTAAATTATTTTCAAAATATGCAACACCTTACCTGTACAGATGCATTGAAATTCAGATTCTGGGAATTCAGGGTTCAAATTAAAAAAAAATTCATCTCAAAGGTCCAAGATGAATGGAAGGGTCCTAGATAGAAATAGAAGCCTCTATTCGAGCTAATGTTAAACATGCTCGGAAGACCACCTACATGATGGCACCAAACCACGGCGGTCCTATAAGATAGGCTCTAATCTTACGGACCCGTTATCGTGTGGTGTCAAGGAACACATGCGCTATGTTATTGACAGGGAATCGAACCCACAACCGGCAGCAGCACCAATCATCAGAGCCCACAAAGGCTTCCACAATACGTACGCCACAGGACTTGGGTTGGTTGTGTGGTGGAAGCATTTGTGGGCTATTATACTTGGTGCGTCCACTAGTTGTGTGTTCGATTCCCCGTTAAAGCTAAATACTTGTATAAATAACCTATGGTGCATGACTTTTCTTATGATAGCACGTGTCGGGAGCGATCATTTCTTGGTTCTGCATAAAGTTGTCTGCCGCTTCAGACATATTTTTTTAACATAGACTCGTTATGTGATAACAGGCCAGATAATGACATTTTGTACCGGATATTAAAGAGCTAACGAGATATTCCGCTCATGTGATGACCGTACATCACCTCTGGCAACTTCTGCTATGGAGAATAATACCCCTCATGTTTGTGTAGATATGCTTTTCATGTGTGGTAATGTCGAGAGAGATATTGTGCGCTGCTATATATTAGTATTAGGTGTAAAACATGGTATAATGATCGACGCCATTCCACATATTTGATATTAGCCATTTTATCTGATGAATCGATTCAAAAGCATCATTTGTGAAGCGTGGCGTATTTCCGCTCACGAATGTGCTTAATTTGTTTATACACGAGGAACAACAATAGTTAAAATACAAAAGCAGCAAATGTCAAGAGCTGTCCAATACATTTATTAAAAGGCTTACCTGAATCCTACGCTATGGCATGACAACACGCATCCATGTTGCGAAAGAGTGGTTTTAGGATTATCCTGTTAACTATTTTGAAACTCATTTGAATGACAACTACTGCATATACCAGCGACAGCACCGAGTTTAAAATTAGGTTTAAGCTTTTCAACGGCTTTCCAGCATAACTGTCTTATATTTGAGACACTAGCTTAAAGGCTTAAACGCTACCACATATGAATCATGTGATTAGTATAACAGGTAATTATCTTGAGGTTCAACAGTAATAGATCATATTAACAGCTTTGAACTGTAAACATGCCATGTTCAAACTAATTCACAGTTAACATGCACTATTTACGTGCATGTCTCAAAATGAATTGTCTGCGTATACTGATTGGCATATTGACTGAAAAACCAAGACACTGATCTGTTGTATAGACTTTTGACAGTGCACGTCCGCATTGGTGGTCATATCCTTCTAAGAAACATGTTTCAAAATGGAACCACTCAGTAAATCGACTTTCCACTCAATAAAGTAAACCATTGGCTTTGCTGAGGCGCCGATGTGGCTTTTGAATTTGTTAACGTTTCAAATGTCACTGGTATTTCTCTATGTTCTAAGTGTATAAACTGATTTTGAGATAACTGCCAATGAATTTATAAACTCGACGACATCTATTGTTTGTGCATTTAATAACTAGGTATCTCAATGGTGAAATCTTTGATTCTGCAAGATGCGCCAACAATTATACAATTTTATGAACGTTTGGAGACAACTTTTTGACCAATAAGCTATGTTCAGAACAATCCGGGTCACATTCAGAATACGATGTAACAACTATCACGGGTGGCTTATGCACACGTAATGCTTAGAGATTTCATTTCTAAAATCATACTGACACCACTCCGAGGAAGGTATGCTAATATAATAGGACACGGGTTCCATCACAGCATTGACCGAGCGACAGATTTCAATAAAAACATTCCTTTCTGACGTCGTTGTATATGTAAGTATCTCACAATATTAATACATGGAACCTCGCCTTCAGACTCTTCCAACTGTGCGCGATCGGATTATGTTTGGGGTGTTTTAGGAATATTGTCAGTAATTTTTATTCAATACAGCGGGTGCCACATAAATTCTGGTGTATCATTGAATTATATATGAGTTTGCGTAGTTAGGGTTGACAATAACAAAACTATTCTGAATATGACTCTGTACTATTCAATAGTGACTTAATACCAGACCAGGGTCAACAGAACTAGAGGTAAACCTGTATTAATCAATATCAACATGCCCAAAGCGTTGGCGGAAGAATAGATAGAAATGCATCTCTGTGTTATTATGAGTATTACACACATTAGCTACATCTTCCTAGGAAAAGCGATGATCAAAAACCACATTTTCCTCATACCGGCTTCTTAGACCATACCATACATTATTCAAGAATTTCAGGAATCGACACTGCTGAGAGCCATAAACTAACCACCACAGAATATAATCTGAACTGCATTTGCGAGATGATTTCATGAGCTAGGAATTAGCCAAGCATATGAACTCTGAGTATAGGTGTTGTTGATCACTGTATATAGGATTCTTCTTGACAGTGATTTGTGTCAGGGACCTCACCCCATTTTTCTCATGTTTCGAATGCTAATAGAAGGATTGCGCACGATGGCGATAAGCTATACACAGGCACAATAGGAAACATTCTTTATGGCACATGACATGTCTTAGCAATATTTAGAGGTGTAGTGTGGATCGACCGGTCAGGTACGGACCATCCCAGCCAGACTGGGTATGGAACCGCCGGACCGGGTACGTTCCAAACACGCGCCCTGGGTAAGAAGATATGCGTGTATAAAGCCGTATATGCGAGATCGCCTAGCACGCATGCGCGGGCGTCAGCGATTGCTAGACAATGCGCGTTAGCATTGAGGAGAAATAACATCTTATATTGTACCGAGTTGGTACACGTAATTACTTTAAATTATACTCTTCTGGCCGTTCTTGGGCTCAATCATGACCAGAATGAAGCGAGGATTCCAAAATACTTTACTATTTTAAAATCGGTTAAGAATTCTCCGAGTTATGGCTAAATGAGCCAGCAAAATTCCTTTCAAAATATTGAACCCCATAGGGTTATTGAACCCCATAGGGAGCATGTATGCTCACGCGACCCGCTTTCCTGCCTCTGACGCATGCTAGCTGATTAGCTGTGTCACTACAGCTGTGACATCGCAGACAATATGAAAGTGGTTGAAAATCAGATTCAGCAGCAGTCAGGTGGCGGTGAGGTGCCTAGTCTAAGAGGACGAATCGATAGTACCGCTAACTACAGCAGATAATAACAGCTGCTGCGGTGCCTTTCGGTTTTCATTGTTCGTCGTCTTTGGGGCACAAGCCACCACATCCGGAACAACCAGTTTTTATAAGCTCCCGGAAAGATATCATCCGAGGGGCAATAAAGAAATTAAAGTCAGGTAGCCCAAGCCATTACTTCTGCTAAGGGACCTTTCCTGTGGATGGGCCTTTTTGGCCCCGATGTAGCTTGTCGCGCGGTATGTGGGGCAAGTGACATGCTATGTGATAACTCGTCAGATATGCCGTACCACGCAACCAGTGATGTAATAAATCCGCACATCATGTGTTAGTCTTTTATACATTTTCGACCCCAGTTATGGAACATTGCCTGATATATCGTGTGAGCATCTCGTCTTGTGATCCACCAGAATGCATCCGCATCATTAACTTCATCTGTAGACCTTCAAGTATTACAGGGCAGCTTTCGATTTCCACACCAGTACCGAGCTTTAGGCACACTGTTTAAATAAATAACTATTGTTGTAGACATGTCTATCTTTTAGCCATCCGTTTCTGCAAACTTTCTTCTTCACTTTTCGCGGGAATGGCCCTTGCATCCACAGTGTGCCTGCAGTTTTTCCTAGCAGCTAACTTCTGTGTCGTGGCATCTTGCGTTCCGATTATGTTACGCTTCAAGTATTGTGATTCTAGCGCTTTTTCTGTACTGATAACTAATAGGTACTCTGTTATATTATTATTGTATTACTTTTGTGTATCAGGTAATGACGACAAATATGTACCTTCCGGTCACTTAAGACCGCAGTTTTATAGTTTATTATTATGTATATAATATCCTCATTTTCGTGCCTATAAGCACCGTCAATGTCGAGTGACCTTCTATTACTGTATTATTCAAAGTTAGTGATATGGCATGAGCCATCCATGTTTTATGTTTTGTTTATTTTATATAAGCACTATTGGACTGCAGTATCACTAGGCTACACTATACAGCGACAACATCCGCACCACCTTGTTCCCCGCACAGCATCAACTTTTCACTGAGATCGCTGTTAATGTTCTCATTACGCGAACATGACATGCGGTCGACTAAACCTAGACTGTTCTAGCTCGATAGGATAGGTTTATAGTAGTTGGGATGGTTACTCGGTAGGAGACGTTTCGTGTTTCTTTTCCGGGAGTAGCGGATATGTAAAACTGCACACCCGCTAGATAATTTGAATTGGCCATATATCTTAACGCTTCCCTTATGAGTACTTGTCTCTGTCTACGTTCCACCAGCCTCTGGGCTTATTAATTGTCTTGACCTCCCTCAATCACGTTATTTAGAGTTGACTGTGGAACTACTGGGGTTCCAGTGCAGTTAGAAATAAAGTGACGATCACCATATACACTCCATCCCCCACCTTTCATCTTTGGATACTGGTTAGTTAGAAAACCCCGCCAAAGTAGGAAGCACTGCGAAAATATATCATAGTTACTGGCCTGCAGTGCATCTCTGGGCGATTTTCTATAACCCTAACATCAGGTAAATGTTAGCTCCCCGGGTGCAGATCTCAAATGATCCGTCCCCGACACACTGGTGACGGATAGGATTAAGCTCTCCATCTAACTCCACAAGTGACTGGGTGCGGTCTTAGAACCCACCACGCCCTCTCGGGAAGGTAGCTATAGTTGGATAGTTGCATCTTTATCCCCACCCTAAACTTATATGTGCTTTTCAATGCCTATGTATTGTGACTTGTCATTGTGCTGTTATATGTGGTCATGGCACTGCGGTAATAGGATCGTTATATGATTCTGGAGCTTTCACATCATGATATTTGCACATGCAGTCTACTGAGGGGGATGTTCCGTAGGGTGACCTCACGGTCACCGAACATTCTCGCCCGTCAGAGTTACATGTTAAAAACAGTTCGCTTACATTACCATTTGTGGCTAAACCTAAATCTGGACCCAAAAACTAAATGATAGCAGAAGGACTGCATACATATAGTGGCAGCTGCTAATACAGAATCTTGGAAGTTACATAAGATGACAGTGTTGAACGCTGTGGTAATCATCACCCCATCTTCATGTAAAACAGCGTGCATCATATTAAACATATAATTTCACTAGTTTGACTCTTTTACATAATATGGTTTTAACAAGAGAGTGGCCCTTTTTGCCATCTCTCTTCCTCCGCTTCGGCGTTGTAGGCATTTTCCTGTGTCGGAGGCCCGCGCGAGGCACTTTCCTCTCGCAACACAAGAATGTTTGTAGAGGTTAATTTGGTTTATATTAAACGTTATATGTAGCCGCGCTAGGACCCTCATTTGCATAGATGTCTCACCGATCTTACTCTGTGAGGTACCTCAAGCGAGGACCACGATGGTGAGTCATCAACTTGGCCCCCATGTACTAGACTTTTTCTCAGGTAGCAGCAAATGAGTACGATTGTTTGACTGCTGCATATATTAATTATTGTATTATTTATTTATGTACAGGCCATAAATGGAGCTGTGTGACCATCACACCGGTGACACCAACAGCGAGGATGAGACAGCGAGGTTCTACTTTCGCAGCAATGGTTGCATGGCTCCACTGGAATGGGAACATTCCATTGGCTCTAGAAGTCAGTCTTTGTACAATCCGGCAACGCACAACACCGGATCTGCAACATCGAGTTCCACAGCTAACCAGCAGCCCTGTCCCCACGCACTGCGTACTGGTGGTACCATGATACGGGAGCATCTGGCGGAGCAGCGTGCATGTTCGGCGGCTATAGAATCTAACTTGTTACTACTTACGTATTTGGTAGCTTTGAAGATTGCAATTGATTCGTTTTCCATTGATCCTAAATTGCCAGAAGATTTTGAAACTAATTTGGCAGGAACCAGTTGTTACAATAGGCAGTCAAACGAATTAAAACATATTAAGTCCTAAAGGAGTTTGTTGAGTTGGCCTTTTGGGGCAAATAGATGAATTCATTTTTACTTAAATCCTACCTATTCCTAGCTAAGCTCAGCCCATGCCTTGCCCATGTTGGGATCGACCGAACAACTGAATATAAATTTCCAGAAAATTGTACAGTTTAATGCTTGGTGCAAGATGTAACTTGTGTCTGGCTATGTCGTTTAGACCAAGATACAACCAATCTATTGATAATGCAATCCGCATGAATCCAGCAGTTCATGTTTTATAGAGATTGATGGGGATTCTCTCACGGTATTGGATTATTATGAAACCGTGATATTTTTCTGTCTCAGAATTCTCAGATAAAAGGCAACTTTTAACATGATTGACCTCTGTCGTGGGTTTGAGCCACTGCTGGAATAAGGTTCCGATGTTGGGTCTAAGGCTTAGCCATTATTCTATCAAGTAACATATAGGTAACCATGATATATTGCCAAAGCATTACCATTCCACATTGCAACTTAATTGCAGTTTTATTTTCTCACATATTGTAACCAACGTCATCCTCTTTATACTGTAAACGCTACTTTACAATGTATTCTTTGAAAGAGTTTATGTTGAGTATTATTTTTGACAAATTAGATGGACCCTTCATATGACCCCAGAAGTGATCTGAATCTGAATCCTCCTGTATATTTTGCATGTTAATTGAAATGATTTGTTTGGCTATTTTATGGTCGTCGATCACAGAAATGTTACACGTGTACATTCGTAATCACCACACTATTGTATAATCACATATCTTGCAGCCTATCTCTAGCAGATATGAGGCGAGCAAAGACGTGTATAGTAATAGTTCAGTTCTGAAATGGTTAATCTGATATCTAGCACATTGTTGTAATCTGTCCGCATAGTTTCCAAGTTCCATGACGAAATGCTTGATTAGTAAAATGTCATTTAACAGAGACCATACATTTCTGTTACAACTGGTGCTGCTGCTGCTGTTACTGCTACTGCTACTGCTACTGCGACTCTACTACCACTGCTACTACTACTACTACTACTACTACTACTACTACTACTACTACTACTACTACTACTACTACTACTACTACTACTACTACTACTACTACTACTACTTCTACTACTACTACTACTACTACTACTACTACTGCTACTACTAGTTTAACAGAGACCATACATTTCTGTTACAGCTGCTGCTACTGCTGTTACTGCTACTGCGACTCTACTACTACTACTACTACTACTACTACTACTACTACTACTACTACTACTACTACTACTACTACTACTACTACTACTACCTTGTCACCAGGGCTCATCAAGTAATGGCACATTCAGTGGCTGGTATCGATAAGTTTGACTATAGTCTATTATTTCACACATTGCTATATTGTGTTCTCTTCTGATGTTATCCATTGGCCCTCCTATCAGTCTCGTGTAATATACCAAATAAACCATGTCTCAAAATGGAACCAATTTGTAAATCAACTTTTCATCATTGTATTTGCTGATTAATTTGGGCTTAAATTACCAGCTTTTCGACTGGACACAGTGTTGGTGAATACGTTATTGGATCTTCAGGAAACAAGTTGTCCATATCCAATAAACTGGTACTTGGTAATTAACGTAAAACATAAATCAGATTCATTAATGCTTCGAATGTCCTTGGATTTTTTCGTGTGGAAGAAATCATGTTGAAGAAATATGAGTTGTTGTGTTATAAATGTATAAAGTGAATAAGCTTCGTTTTGAGGTAACTGTGATAGATAATTTTAATGCTGGATGCCATATATGTATCTTCAATCAGATGCACTAAATGAGAGGAGCCTTGATTTATGTATTCATTTTAACATTTAGCCCATTATGTACAACATGGGGAACCATCTTTTATACATCCTGCCGTTTTACTTCAAGTGCTATAATGACATTTGAATACAACATACTGTGATGTCTGATGCCTGATTTTTAGATAACTGTGACGGACAATTTCTAAACTGATGACATCTATTCTTTTGTGCATTTAATAACTACGCATCTCAATGGTGAAATCCGCAATTCTGTCAGATGCACCAGCAATAATTAAATTTCTTGAATGTTTGGAGACAACTTCTTTGTAGGCCATTGGCCAATAAGCTATATTCGCAACAATCTGAGCGATATTCATAGTAGATCGTCTACAATGTAAGACATATTAGGTTGAATATTTTGAATCTAATTTGTCTGAAAGCTGTTGCCGACTATGGCAGAAACAGGTTCCTGTCGAATTTGTTTCAAAAAATTCAACAGCTTACCTATATGCTGCATTGGGATTGAGATACTGAGGCTCTAGTGATTGAAACGGTCAACACAAGTAGATTGGAATAAGGTATGCCAGTTGGAGATACAAAACAGTTGTTCTTTAAGAGCCATGATCAGAATTCTTAAAGACCCATCACCATTTGACCACAGAAGAGGTGTCCGCTATAGTCAGGAGTAGTTTTGTTTTGTTTTATTGTTATTGTCATGATTAGTGTGTATATTGAGGACAGCATCATAGGGAAAATAGCGATAGAAAGCTGGAATGCTTCTGTCTGATTCAGCTTCTTTGAATATGTAATACATCATTGAGGAAATTCAGGAATACGCACTATGTAGAGCCATAATCACGCCATTCTGATATATAATCTGGTCGGCACTTTGGAGATGATTTCCTGAGTTATGACTTAGTCGCGTATATGCACTCTGAGTATGGATGTGGGTTGGTTCGAATTTGTATCAAGGTGATTTGTGATAGACATCCAATTATAATTTCCGGCATGATTTGAATGATATATTAAGGATTGAACGATATGGCAATCCGCTATGGTTTGGACATGAATGCCGAATAGGAGACACCCCTCTTGATAAAGAAGCTATCTTGTGCATATGTAACAGCTGCTAATTCAGCCAAATTGTTGCTGCCTTCACGCAGGTTTGCTTTTGAAATTATAATTTGTATCAAACATGAATATATCAATCCTAAAGGATAGAAATCTTGCCATTCGAATATCTACTCTATTAATCCAGCAAAATATTCAATTATCTAGTATCCGATTAGACTACGTTATATACGTCTAAGACTTCTGTGATTAGCAACCACACAACACCCTAAGATGGCATTTAAATTAATATGACATATAAACAGCGAAATTCGAAATCAGGTTGCTTTTGACGTAATGTGAACAATGCTCCTTCTAAACTGGGTCATATGCTATACAGCCTAAATATTTTCAAAAAGATGAAGTTAATATCCTAAAAATGCAGATGTTGTTGACATCCTGTGAAAACATATGGCTAAACAAATCATGCAATTAAGTTGTGATGTAGCTTGGTAATCCTTTGCCATGGAACTAGGTTTTGCTAGCCGTTACTTCATAAAATGTTCCCTAAGCTGAGAAGTCCACATCATATCATCGTTTTTTATTTAAACATATTTTTATTGTTCAAGAGACAATACGGATTGAGTCACAAGTTGTCTCCAACTTACTTACACCTCACTCCGAATACTATGCAATAGATTATAATAATGACGAAAATGTGCAGTTTATAAGAACTTATAACTTATACATAATGAACATAGGATTTAAATGGAAATTAATAAAATAATTAAGATAAGATTTGGAATATATGTGTGTATATGTATGTACCTTTAAAGCGTCTTTGTGTTTTTACATGATTTTGGTAGTTAAGTAGTGTGTAGCATTGTTGTGATCCTTGCGTGAATATGTATGTAGATGTGCGCCTATTTGTATGTTCAAAACTATAAAGTACTTGTGATAATATCTATTAAGTATTCGCGTGTGTTGTGCATTTGTGCGTGCCTGCATTCGTTCGTGTACGAGGCTGTGCATGCATGCGTCTGTGAGTATATTTACGCAAATTAAGCAATTTCATGCGTTCTTGCCTGTTGATCTGTTCCAGTGCCAGTGTGTGTATGGGTGCTCACGTCAACACCCTCTTAAAGGGTGCATATTCACACCAAAATTCTCCTAGACAAGACTGAAGAAATTTAGAGCTTCTAGAGGCCCAAGTCGTACGCTCAGGTGCAATGAAACGAAACAGATCAAGCATACGTCAATATAATTTAGTCTCCAATTCAATTTCACAATAAACCCAAAAACAACAACAACACATCATTTCATTTGAAACGAAAGCATCACATGCCAAGTCCCATCTCGCCCCACCACACCTAGACACACAACCCATGCCTCCAGAAGCTTACCACCCCAACAATTCCATCTCCAAGAATCCTGGTGCGAACATACACCTCGAAGTTTTCTTAGCTTTGATCAAACCTTTTGGTACTGCGAATATATTCATTGACATTTTGAAATATAAATATATTCTGGTTATTTTCGAGGTCAGCATCTCCGTTTAGCAGTATGTTCACTGACAGGTCGTGTGGAGAAAGAGGTCTTAGAGTGTTTAAGAGCTTGCGTCTTGGATTATTATAATGATTACATATAAAGAGTTAATGGTTGTTATCTTCTATATGGTCACAGTGTGGACGGTTTTGGTTTGCTACTATGTTAAAACGAAATAAGTGGACATTTAATTGGCTGCATCTGCTTCTAAGTTTGGTGTGAATTACATTTAGATGTCGTTCTCCGTAAAAGTAATATGCTTGAACTGGGGATCTGGGATTAAAGTTAATTTTTTGTTTAAACAGTGATAGTGTTGATGAATTCTGCGTTCTGGCATTCAGTTGATTCCATAAATGAATCGATCTTGGGTAGAATGAACGTCTAAATACTTCTAGGTTTGCTTGTTCATCCTGGAAATTGTTTCTATTACGTAAATTATAATTACTGACATCACCAACACGGCGGGTTATGAATTCTTTAAGGTAGTTCGGGCACTCTTCATTTATTATCTTGTATAGTTGTATTAGCTTTTTGTTTTCCCGTCCTCTAAGCCTGCCTCATCATACAATGCTGAAAGTGGGGGGTAAATCGAGGCCGTCCAGTTATAACACGGAATGCTTCCTTTTGGAAGTTCTCCAGCTGGTCAGAATCGCGTTCTGTACACCCGTCCAAGATCTCAGGCCCATATTCTAAGAGTGGACGTAGATGACACGTGTAAATATGTAAGAGCGTTTTGCGTGAAATAATATATTTTATTTTCTTCATAGATACTAGAAATTTGTTTCCCTTAGATATTAACCCTTGGATGTGGTTTGCACATTTAAGATTTTGGGAAAAAGTTATTCCTAAATATTTGTTTGTTTCGACAGAGGTAATCTGAGTGGCATTACTAGTTAGGTTAGCAGCATTTTAATTTGGTTGGTTTTGCCAAATTATATTCACCATCTTTGTTGGGTTAAAGTCAACGAGCCACAGTTTTGACCAAGTGGCAATTTTTAGTAAGTCTCTATTTAGAGATGTTTCAACTTCTATTGAAGTATTCCCACGTGATGTTGGCAGTGTGTCATCAGCGAATAGCCTTAGGAGGTTGTCTATATTTTCAGCAATATCATTTATGTATAAAAGGAACCTGAGCAGCCCAAGTACAGAACCTTGTGGTACTCCTGCGTTTATATTTTCTTGGAAGGAATATGTCTGATTAATTCTAACCATTTGTTTTCTATTAATTAAGTAATTTGTGAGCTATTGGTGAACCTTGCCATGTATACCATATTGTTCTATTTTATGCAGTAAACCCTTGTGCCATACCCTGTCGAATGCCTTTGAGACGTCAAAGAAGACAGCAAGGCATATTTTCTTTCCTTTAGAGCCTTCGACAGGATATGGCACATTTCGATTAGCTGGTGTGTGGTTGAATACTTTGGTCGAAATCATGATTGAAATTGCTATACTAGGTTAGGGGTGGAATGTAGAGAACATAGATTCAAAATTGTAACTTGCCAAGTGTTACTTCAATTACCATATTTTCTATGGTTGTTATTTCGAGATCAAGTCGTCTGTTGCAGTTTAGAAGCTCGGTTATATAAATGCCTACCCTCACCCGTATTGATTGCAATCTTTTCTAAAAGGAGGATGGTAGTTATGTAGTTCATCATTAGTAACTGATGCATCTAGGTGCATTTCAGGGAAACATACAATGTCGAATTCATTAACATCGTCACATATGTGATCGCGTTTGTTGCGTAAGCTGCATATATTTAGGTGAAAAACAGAAATAGTTTCGTGCTCAAATGAACTTGTAGGTCTTGGATTTGGATGGACATCGCCACTGAGTGTTAGCAACATATCTGTAGGGAAAAGAGCCAGTTGTATTGAAAGCTCTTGCACCAGTACGAGAATGTTGATTACAATAAATAAAAGTATACAGAAATTTAAGGACGGCAAATGATTTCTAAATAGTGCGTGTAATTTTATTTCGTTGTAAGACAATTTACTATAAATGGCAGCATGAAAGAGTCCTATCGACGATCTGTACTGCTCAATGGTATTACCCATAGCACGGTTTGACTGAAAAAACATACTACGTCGCCTCGATAGGACAGGACATGCTGCGCGTTGTCTAAATGGTAACTACATTTTAAATTTAGCCAACATTTGTTTCACACTGAGTACCATTTCTGATTCAATAGAATGATGTAAGTAGAGTCTGGCGTGAGCACACACTGAAGACGTATATTAACAAATAATATAAACAGTTCTAATGCATAATACAAAAATGGTTTGAGAAATAATGAGATTATATACAATTTTGATAGAGTAGAATGATAGGTGAAAACAAGAATAATAGTGAAATCATATGTACAGAACATTAAAAGAAAAATCAAAATATTGTTTGCTTGCAGTTGGTTGGTCAGAGAAAAGATTACACATTATTATTAGCTTTGTAGGTGTGAAGTCTATGTTCAGATAAAGGAGATTCCATTAAACGTTTAAAGCAGATCCAACCATGAGCCGCCTATGCTCAAGCAACAGTGGCTCTCGCCCAGATCAGCTCTACAACAAACCTGTGTGCAAATGCTTGAGTTTTATACCATTACAATAACAAGGCAGGGTGTTTTTCCATTCCACTCACCTCCACCCTACAATACACCCATGGCCCGCTCCCAAGTTGACCAGTGTTGGTAGGTCGCAAAAACGAAATGGGAGAGAGGATACTGGCAAACGCAGTATTAATTTGGTCCATCACTGCCACAAGCAAACAAACCAATGACAAGGTCAAGTGTCATTACAATAACAAGTTTTTGTGTGTTTTCCTTTCTTCCAACCACCCACTCCACCGCCCCCCCACTATACCGCCACCCTCCCACTCCAACTCCGCCCCCACATCCTAGCCTTCACTGGACTACCGGCCACTCAGCCGGACGGCGTCGATATGTCATGGTCGTGTCTCCTCGTTCCCAAGATGGAAACGAAACGAAAGAGGAAAGAGGAGACTGGCAACGCAGTATTAATTTACTAGATTCCGGCCCCAACCAAACTAACCCACACCTTTCTCGACTGGCTGTATTGTATATTTAGTTAGTTTGAAAACGATGTGATTTGATATGGTTGCGTCTCCTCGCTCCCAATTGGACACGAAACGAAAGGGGAAAGAGGTGACTGGCGCCGCAGTATTGGTCTGCTAGATCCTCGACCCAACCAAACTAACCCACCCCTTTCCCCATATCACGATATCACCGTTCAGACGCTTATTAAAACCCAGCAAACTGATGAATCACGCTGTCAGATCTTGGTTATCTAAAACATTTAAGACGTAACAACATAAATCTCCCGGATATCCTGTTGGTAGACTGCTCGGCTCCCAAACGCTAGTCGAATTGGTGCCATAGTATTGGCTGTGTTCGAACCTCGTGCAGGTCCAAAATGTAAAAATTACATTCCAATATCGACTGTGCTATATTCGAGAGCTGTGGGTCGTCAATGACAGGGTTCCTAAAACTAATACTTGACAATAATAAAAACTACATACATGCCAATGCCTAGCGATATGGCAAGTCTGGAATGTACACTGTCAGTTACAGTCAATTAGTGTGGTTGTGAGGCGGGTAGTTGAACGCTGGTTCTATGAAAGAGGAATTTTGTCCTCTGGATGGTGGGCCAGTGGGTAGACTGCTAGGCTCCCAAACGCTGGGAGAATCGGTGCCATAGAATTAGCTGGGTTCGAACCTTACTACTACTACTACTACTACTACTACTACTACTACTACTACTACTACTACTACTACTACTACTACTACTACTACTACTACTACTACTACCACTACCACTACCACCACCACCACCAACAACAACAACACCATCACCACCACTACTACTACTACTACCACTACCACTACTACTACTACTTTGACGACGACGACGTACTAACACCAGCACAATCAAGATCTGCCACACCAGCAGCAATAGCAACAACAAATACGGCAGCAGCAACAACAGCAGAAGCAATACAGTTTAATGTATCAATGAACACACCAGCTCGGTCATGTTCGTGTTAGCTGTACGCTTCTCAGAGTTCCTCAAGTAGAATACTTTAAGCCGTGTCTCCGGGAGACGGCCGTTCAGATCTTTGATCATAATTAATTGCTGAATAACATGCAATGGGAAATTATCCAGGTTGATTTAATCACTGCTACGGCTGAATTATCAATATTTATTATCATGTTCTATGTAATCGAATAAGCGGTATTCGAGAACGAGTTTGCTTAAATAAATTGTTGCTCTGGCTGCAATTGATTTCAGCAACCCAAGTCCCGAAAACGAAAGTCAGTGATGCTTTGTAGGCCTATGACAATTTCACCATTTCTTACTGGCAGATTAGATGAGATTCTATGATAGAATAATGATGATCCTGATTTTAGAAGATTAATCTAAGCAAAGAAAATGGCCAAATCTGAAGCTGCGCAATTGATGTAGAAAATAATACTTCACGCGCGTAAGATGCTGTATTAATTAACAACAAGAATTGGATTGCATATGTTTATTTATTTGCAGGGTATGTAGGCTACACACATTGCGGGGTATGTATGTTACATACATTGCAGGGTATGTAGGTTACACACATTGCAGGGTATGTAGGTTGCACACATTGCAGGGTATGTAGGTTACATACATTGCATGGTATGTAGGTTACATACATTGCAGGGTGTGTAGGTTACATACATTGCAGGGTATGTAGGTTACACACATTGCAGGGTATGTAGGTTACACACATTGCAGGGTATGTAGGTTACATACATTGCAGGGTATATAGGTTACATGCATTGCATGGTACGTAGGTTACATACATTGCAGGGTATGTAGGTTACACACGTTGCAGGGTGTGTAGGTTACATACATTACAGGGTATATAGGTTACATACATTGCAGGGTATATAGGTTACATACATTGCATGGTATGTAGGTTACATACATTGCATGGTATGTAGGTTACACACGTTGCAGGGTGTGTAGGTTACATACATTGCAGGGTGTGTAGGTTACATACATTGCAGGGTATGTAGGTTACACATATTGCAGGGTATGTAGGTTACACATATTGCGGGGTATGTAGGTTACATAGATTGCAGGGTATGGAGGTTACATACATTTGTATTGTTCTCGTGTAAGATCATCTCCAGCCCACCCACCCCTCTCCCACTCCACACACACCCCACCAACCGCCATTTATAATTAATGTATGCCAATCAAATATATCCCCATCTCTCTCTCTCTCTCTCTCTCACTTTCTCTCTCTCCACTCCACCCACCACCACCCCCACCCCGGGCTGTAATTATGCTGATGAATAATATTTAATTCAATGTTCCGAGGCTAGTCAATCAAGTCAGTAAATTTTGCTAATACAGGATTCTTTTATTTGTTGCAAAAATGTAACTAGGACTTTTATGAAACAATGGTTAACAATCATACCAGTGTGTACATTGGTTATTGAAATGTGTCACTGTCCAAAGCTGCAACATCTTTTATCAACATATATTTTTATACCCATACGGACTTTACAGCTCAGAAATAACTAAATGTCTCCGAAATAAAGAGAGAAACATGTTACTTTGTCAGAAATAATCTGCTAAATTTTTTGAACATAATTGTATTGGAAGTAATTTCTGCCTAAGTACGTTTAATTATGTTGATTTTATGCAATCATTTCATAAATTTCCTAGTTTCTGTAACAAAAGAAAATAATCCTGCATCAGGCTAGTTTACTGTCTTACAATCCAATTATGTTAAAAATATTAAACAGTACTTTTTGGAAACATGCTATTTCAGAGCTGTACTGTAACTCCAAGGTAATTACAAGGTGAGAGAATCGCGATTATCTTTGAAGCGTCCAGTGATTGACGTGTTCGTTTCGTCTGAAGGAATTTGCACTGTTGCCCTGGGGACCTGGAAGCATTCTATTAGCTGAGCAAGTCTGGACGTTAAGATAATTTCATCATACAAACACACAAGGTCATATGATTTCTCCTGAGTAACGTTTGACAAGATAATAAATTTAGCGTAAATACTTATAATCACGATACAATTTGCAACAACGAATTGACTTGGACAGTTGCCCATATAGATCATAATACACAGACTGTCCCCTATTGTTGAAAATAATAGCTTCCTGGGTAAATGCTTAGGATTTTCCCTCATGGAGATTTTGCGCTAACTCGAGTTACACATAGTCCGAAGATCAGCAAACCAATTTATATCATAATGACGTCATTTTTGACGTCATATTTGTACTTTTCCAAATTAATGACAAAGCAAAATATGTACTTAATGGCAATTCCTTATTCTCATCGATTGTATCCCGAAACCAATGTTGTGATAAGGTTAATGTTATGAAACTATACAAGTAACCTGTTGAGTATTTTGTGGCTAATTTGAGAGGCACCGATCTCACCTGATGATAGAGATAGAACAACCGCGGGTGACAAACTTTTGGATGGGACTTATCTGAACTAAGGTTATTTGTCTAAAGGAGCTATCTGAACTAAGGTTATTTGTCTAAACGAGCTATCTGACCTAAGGTTATTTGTCTAAAAGACCTATCTGACCTAAGATTATTTGTCTAAACGAGCTATCTGAGCTAAGTTTATTTGTCTAAACGAGCTATCTGAGCTAAGGTTATTTGTCTAAACAAGTTATCTGAACTTAGGTTATTTGTCTAAGTGAGCTATCTGAGCTAAGGTTATTTGTCTAAACAAGTTATCTGAACTTAGGTTATTTGTCTAAGCGAGCTATCCGAGCTAAGGTTATTTGTCTAAACAAGTTATCTGAACTTAGGTTATTTGTCTAAGTGAGCTATCTGAGCTAAGGTTATTTGTCTAAACAAGTTATCTGAACTTAGGTTATTTGTCTAAGCGAGCTATCTGAGCTAAGGTTGTTTGTCTAAAAGACCTATCTGACCAAAGTTTATTTGTCTAAACGAGCTATCTGAGCTACGGTTATTTGTCTAAACAAGTTATCTGAACTTAGGTTATTTGTCTAAGTGAGCTATCTGAGTCAAGGTCTAAACGAGCTATCTGAGCTAAGGTTGTTTGTTTATGTAAACATGCTTATGAAGTATATTTCTGAGCAACCTGCAGTAGCAATACATGCTCACGCATGCAAGTACACATACACACACACGCACTCACGCACGTGTGCATTCACATACGCACACAGGCATACGATTAAATGGCATATTTCCACTGTTTCAAGTGCTAATCTCATGTTTTCAATTCACTCAGAAGCTCTTTCAGAATATATAGCACATACGCCATTATGGTGGACATGTTGCTGATACCAACTGTATGATATGGATAGAGTATGGGATTATGATACCCATATACTGCTTTGAGCATTCACATTAGTAGTTTAAAATGCCGTAATGCTCAAAATTGGGAAATGTAGAACTTTGTCCATGTGGATCAAACCCTGCGATGACTGAACACATTTTCCAAGATTGCCTTTTGCATAAGGATCTTAAGCGACACACTTTACCCAACCCGCATATACCAGCATAGAGGACAAGACCTATGGGCCACTTGACATATTAACAAACATGGCATACTTCATGCTGACCTGTGGCGTGGCTGTCTGACAAAAAGGTGCATAGGAGCTAGAGGAAGTCCCATAAATTCTGACTATATAACCACATGAAGAATCCTTGAAAACACCCACGTTGCACAAACAACATAAAATCACATTTTAGCATATCTTAAGATAACTTTACTGAACAAAAGTCCATTACTGGATACTATTGCAATTTGTCCATGGTTAGGTAATCTTTTGCATTAGATTGACTGATCCATCAACAGTCCATCAACAGTACTTGCTATAGATAAAACAACGTAACTAACATTGAGTGTATAGAATAATGGGTACATTTACGTTATCATCTCCATCAGCTGCTTGAGAGAATTTTAGGGTTCAGCATGACAAATGAACAACAGCAATGTAGAAACACCTTTTCACAAATATATGCGATTGCGTCATGGAAACAGGATCTGGGTAATGGACAATGTAACCACCTCAACCCTGAGCGCACAGTGTGGCAATCTTAAAGCGGGCATATGAGAGCAGTGTTTATTACTTTGAAATTAGTTTCTCTGGAAGCTGTGGCTGCTCCGAATCACAACGACACCCGGTGAAATTAGTTTCGAAATATTCAACAGAACCGTATATTGTAATAAATTGTATTTGTTTGAGCTACAAGAATTAAAATGAACGTTTTGAAAAATTATGGCAGCAGGGCGATACAGATCTAACGGCTATAACATATGTAGCAGATGTGACACAGGCATTGTTTCATATTAACGACATTCGTATTTTTAATAATGCCCCAAAGTGAACGATGCGAGTGTAATCTCTCCATTAACGGGCGTTAGCCTTTGCGATCAAACTATGGTGGTTCTATAAGACGGGCTGTCGTTAAACCACCCGGCTTAAAGAACCACCATATTTTGATCACAAATGCTGCATACAATAGTAACTATGTTATAGTAAGCGACGACCTGCCATTTGTGACCACTTTCAATGGTCTATATAGAGTCCATTATAGATAGGATTACAATACAGCTCCTAAATAAGTGAACAACCTTTACAAAACAAAACACATTAAACATGTTAGTTAGTACAATTTTTAACACGATGCAAGAAATGTTCCCTTGAGTATTTTGAACGTAATTGGATTGACCTTAGGCAGCAATGTCTTCCTATTCAATTATGTTTAAATATTCAACAGTAGCCTACATTTTATTTTGCATTGGAAACATGTTGATGTATTTCTGAGCACTATTTTAGTTGAATCCTGAGCAAACGTATGCCAATAAGTGCTGATAAATCACCTGCTTGTAAAAATAGAAAGAATCAATAGGAACGGTAGACAGGTGTTTCATTATGGTGTGGAAGCTATGTACACGTTATACTTAGTTATCAACATGAATATGTCAATCATATATAATTACACGTGCCTTAAAGGCACGAACGCTCGTACCCACGCACGCACTAATCCCACACTCACGCAGGTACCCACGCACGCACACATCACGTGTAGTCAGAAAGGGGCAACGCGTGCTGCTCTATGAAATAATTTTATGGGCATCGATGAAGAATCAGACCGAGAACACATCCGGGTGATTCTGTGGACATTATAATCAGGCTGTTTACTATCAATTCCCACCTCTAGATCTCGCACCTCAATATTCGCTTAGCTATTGTCAGAATTAATGCCTCCAATATTATGGATGGGTGGGGAGGGAGGAAGAACATCGAGCGAGAGAGAGAGAGAGAGAGAGAGAGAGAGAGAGAGAGAGAGAGAGAGAGAGAGAGAGCGAGAGAGATAGAGAGCGTTAAGCTGGTACCCGACTCCAATTGCTCATAATCACAATAGTGGAGCTGGTAAGGGCTACAGAGTCCACGGCGCTGATTGGCTAATGCTGATAAGCCGCACACACGTAAGACCAAATATTTCTATTGGTTGTCAATTTTTAGCCCGGGGAAACCCAAAAACAAACGAGTGGAATGTAAAATACCCTTTCACATTTTAATCAGCTGATTATGAATACGACAATACATCTCGTAAAACGTCAATTATTCAGTGTTTAGTCCATCTTTTGAAAGGCAAATAAACATTGTTTGACATAATTGTATACTAATCAGTAGCGCATTGTCAGATTCAAGCTGCTGAAATGTATTTCTGTAAACGTGTTCTAAGATTCCGGGAAATGTCAACCTCCCGCTGTTGGACGTGCAATACGCCTCAGAAATAACTTATATTGTTTCCAAAACAAGTTAAAATGTATAGTTGAATATTTTGGACTTAATTGGATTGGAAGTCAGGGCTGCCGTAGGTCGAAAATATTCAACAAAACTAGATAACATTTTTCTATTTTGGAAATTTTTTAACCTATTTATGAACTGGACTGTAGGGCTACTGTATTGTAGGTTGTTGTTATTCTGGGGTGGGGGCGGGGGATATCAGTCTTCCACTGTTGTAGGTTGTTGAGGTTTTTTCATATGTGCACTTACCTAGTTTGTCAAGCGCCCACCACCACATAGCCTTAGGTGGCTGCCCGTTTTGAACTGTTAAATTATTTATCTATATGAAAATAAATAATCTTGAATCTAGTTAATTCACAATATTCAACATAAAATTTCTTTCATCCGTTAACCCTTTAACCATCATAGCCCAGAAATGACAACTTCTTTATGATATACAGCAATGAATATTATATTGGGTATTTTGAAATTAATTTGACTGAGCTGCTACTGCCATAGATTCAAAATATTTAACAGGTTTCCTGTATAGTTGGCTTGAAATTGAGACATTGAGGGTTAAACTGGTATTACTATCTATCAGCCCAAAATGTCTATGTACATGTTGTATGGTTTTTGGGTTTTGAACGAGTTAACCCTTACCTCTCTGGTGTCAAAATTTTAAATTTCAAATTAAATTAAAAGATGAACTGGTTTTCATTTTTCAACACATTTGGTGGGAGATGGTGCTGTCATAGACAGCAAAATCTTCTAGCAAAATTGTTGAAAAATATACACCAGTTTCTTTGATACAGACCGAGTAAAAAATAGAATAGTGACATCAGTGTGCTAAGGGTTAATGACTTGAATATAACCTGTTAATCCCCGAACCGGCAAAAGTAGCTTCTGCAGTGATCTCTGTAGTGAATAAATCTGTACACCAAGAGACTATTTTTGAAAGTTTAACACTGGTGGGGCTGGTGCGACAGCAGAATCAATCATTACAGTGGTAAGCTTGAAAAAATAGTCTCCTCTTGACCTATAAATGAACAAACAAGCGCGATTTTATTATTCCAGCATTTTTTCAAACAGTGTGGGGATAGAAAATCTGCTGTCCAAGAAGCAAATCAGAACCTAATTCACTGGAATGAATACTTTTATATAAGATTTCAATGATCAGCTGGAAAGTCAGGAAATCTGAGCAATCTATTTCATGCTGTACCCTATACTCAATGAGAAAGTGCTGTCACACAAAACAATAATGACTTCGGTGACATGGTCATGTTTGACATTTAGTAATGCATCCCTCTGAGGAGAGAACTCTTATCTGAAAAAAATATATCAAATTAATAAAACCAGTGAAAACAATGTTCAAATTCACTCTGTATGACAATGACAGTGTACGCGCATGATATTTCAATAGGCAAACTATTTTATAAACAGTTTCACTGAAATCTGCTGTTCCACAGAGAGGGGCAAACAGCTGTCAATCAGGTTATTTTCAAGATATTCTACAATCTTCATATCATCTCTCTTAAAAACAAATTTATTTGTGATCATAGTGAGCAAGACCAAAAACTCCTTGTTTCTTTATTAATCCAGTCAGATTATTTGGCTTAAGGATATAGCTGCTCAAACCGCAAGACCTAAATCACTTTCAGACAAATTAATTTCAAAATATTTAGTTTTCTACAGATCTCAGTTCTAGCTCATCTGGTGTGAAAAGCCTGAGAGGCCAAATGAGCTTATCCCATTGCAATATATTTGGTCTAAATAGCTCAATAAATAAAACAATATGCAATGATTTTTGCTGGTCGTTAAATTTTTTGAAAAACCTTTACCATTCGACCAGTAGCAAATTCTGAGTTTGGAAGAGAGGCCCTTGCCTATTTGGATCACTAAGTCACACCATCATCTACTTCATGCAGGGTTTACTGGCTGAATGTGTTATTACTGGTGACCATTCAAATTTAAGACAATTTACCGTTTACATATATTCTTAAGAAATTAGGCCAGATTGATCTACTTGTAGAAGTTTTTCACAGATATATGTGTGTGAAAAGTCAGCTAAGCTAAAGCAAACTCGACAATATCGGCCAATCACATTTGAGCTTTTGTTACATGTAGTTGATGGTCTTGACAGTGAAAACAGTGATGTATAGATTTTGATCTTTGAGCCAGTGTCCATCATCAATTCTTTTGTTTTGAATGGAAATCCTTTTTTTCATTTCTGACCTAAATGGTCATGTTTTTGTCACCATTTTCATATTTGGAACTTAGATATCCATGCTTTGTAAAGAAAGGTTTTAATTTACAGTCAAAATGGTCATATTTCTGCATTTCTACCAAGATTTCTATGTTTCTGAATAAAAATTATGCATTTCAGGCCCAAATCTTCATATTTCCTATCAAAATTATTACTGTTAATGGTTAAGATTGGTTATGAAAACTGTCATTTTACTTAGTGAATGTTCATTTGCTGGCCAAGAAGACATTTTTTGAAATTTTAACACGGGAATGACTAACAAAGGCATTACAGTGATACATTCTTGAAAATATTCCCAATACCACTGCAAAGGCTGGTTTTGCCGGGTTAATTATCATTAAAGAGTTAGACTTGGCTCTCTTAGTTGATGAATTTTCAGTGAGCATGGTAATAATATAGGTTTTAGGCCCGTTGAATATGAATTTGACATTATAGGTCAGTGGCCATCATTTCATATCCAAGTTTTGCCATTTTGGGCCTAAATTCTTAAATTTTTGTACCTAGACTATTCATGTTTCCTGTTAAAGTGTTCATATTTGGAATATAGATATCAGTTCTTCATACAGAAATGTGTGTATGTTCAGCCTAAACTGTCTTACTTTTGCATTTTGCACCAATATGTTTTGTTTCTAAACAAAGCAGTTGCTTTTTAGTCCACATTTTCTTGTTTCCTGTTAAAGACCGCATGTTTCTGACCAGAATCTTCACATTTCCAGCTTAAATTTTCAGATTACTGGTCATTTGAAATTTTCTTTGGCATTTTGAACCCAGATATTCTTATTAACTGTGAAAATCTATATATTTCTTGGTAAACACCAGATTTTTGCATTTTCACAAACATTCTTTCATTTTAGGCAGAATTTTCTAATTTGTTGTTAAATTTTAAACACTGGCTGATATTTTACGAAATGGTCCATTACAGATTTAACATTTTGAGCCCAGATACACATATTAACTTTCAAAATGTATATATTTCTCTAAACTTACACTTTTAACACAAAATTTACAAATTTCAGCCGGAAATGTTTGCATTTCAACACCAATTTCTGCATTTAAGTACAAATGTCCATGATTCCAGCCATATTCTGTGTTTGAAACCCAATTTTAAATGTTTCTTGTACAAATACTGATATCTTAGGTGAGTGATACAGGCCCACCATACCCATTGTGCCTCCTGGTTCCAAAGTCTACTTTGATCTCTGGCAGTCTGGGTATCATGTCTTAAGATCACAGAGACCACGTAAATTATGGTATTAAACCCTATAATATATTTTGGATATATAAGCATACATAACCAAAATATTAAGTTGGTTACCCCAAATAAACTATAATTTATGCGTGGTCTGAAATTAATCTGATTTAAACCAAAATGCCCTTGTTTCAGGCTGAAACCTTTTATATTTCTGACATAAATTTTCATAATACTTGCCTGGATTTTGTAAAATCTTCACATTTCCATTTAAATCTTTGGTGTTTCAAAACCAGATTCTCATTTAACTGTCAACATGTTTGCATTTCTGTGTAACCTTGCTATTAATCACAAATTTGCACATGTCAGGTCCAAATATATGTGTTTTCAAACTAAATTTCTAGATCTTATTACTTACATGTAAATGTTGGCATAATTAACAACAACCTTAATTTCAACAATAACCGTGCACAGATTGCACTAGCTACTGATTACAGGTATTTGATAAAGTAAGCAGTAAATGTATAGCCTTTTTATATGTTTAGATTTGCTACTTGTGAAAAACAAGTGATCCAAATGGATCAATCTGGATCAATTACCATTAACAAATGAGTTATTTGTTACTGATCCAAAGGCCTACATGATCACAGGACCAGTGGTGCATGCGTAGATTATAGTTATTTGCCTAGAGAGAATTAACATCAATAATGGTTTTAATGGTTGGTCAATGGTGAAAATCAGATATATCATTATTAAATGGATTATGGCAATGAAGCTGATTTTTAAAAAGAAATTGGCATCCATCATTCTATGGTGCCTTATATATACTTCGGCTGGGTGGTTGGGTGGGAGGGGGTGGATGGGGGAAAGCTCTGGGGTGCCCCTCATTATTCAAATTATATTAACCCAATGGTGCAGAAATGTGACCATATGATACAAGCAACCTGTCAGATATATTGATACAAATAATATTATTGTAAGATGCTGAGCCAGCCTCCACAATTCCAGTAATTTTAGTTTCAAAATATTCAACATAATGTGTTGGAATCATGATACAGAAAGTGATCAATAAATCAAATTTTCAAAGCTTCGCAGGAAACACCCCTGCTGGAACTATTCAATTGCCTCCACCAATCACACACCCCTCCACACCCCCACGCCCCCACACCCCATCCCACCCGACCCCACCCCCAATACCACCCACTCTCTCCACCACCTTCAGTGGTAGATGATTTCAAGGAAGTACTGGTATACTTTATTCATTTTATACAAATATTTCCGTAAAATAAACTAGAAGAGTCACATAAGAAGTAAATATGTGGCCCAAGCCTTCTACTAAGCGATGAACGAAAACTGGTAACAAAATTTGGAAATGCGCCTACTAGCCTTCAAGAAAATAATCTAAATTAATAGCGCGACATTTTACATTTTGGACAATAGTCTTTATTGAAAATTTCCATTTTAGTCATGTAGTGTAACGAAATGTGTAATATAAGACTATACTAATACCCGAAGCGGTGTCGTTGTACAAGGGTTAAATAGCTGTCATTTCGCTTGGAAGCGTCTGCTGTCTTATGGATTTCCCCTGTCTGTGTAATGACGTCATGTACGTAAATCGCGTACAAAGATGGCAGCCCATACCGGCCCTCATAGTCTGAGCCAGAGAATCGCCAGAGAGGGAATGAGGAGTCGGGTACCAGCCTAAGAATTGCGGTGGTGAGAGTGCGAAGTGCGTGCGTGCAGAAATCTCCAGACATTTGGCCATAATAATAATAATATCGACGGTCTGGAATTAGAAAACTAATTTTCTTTCATGTCGCACATGCGTATAAATCGAGTCTGATTTTGTTCATGGAATAGGATTACAGCGTGTTCCAATATACTGTTTGTTCCCCGAGGTGGCCATGAGTTAATAATGTAGTCCATGGTGACAAGAATAAAGGAAGTTCGGGGCCTATGCCGGAAATCTTGGATGTATGGACGCTATCGAGCATAGTGACTGCGAACGATTGCGTCATCTCTGTGTACGCAAGATTGTCATTGTCTTTGTGAAACTTTCACCTCTTGCCAATATTGCAAATATGTAGCTGATGGCATCTGTCAGGAACAGTTCATAATGCACACGCTCTTACTGTTCCCTATTCACTATAGGGAACAATTTCTAGCGACGCCCCGCCCATTGTAGTTATGCTCCGCCCATTTCTAGTTATGGCTCGCCCACGCTTTCTTCATGCTGGGCGCGATCGGACCATGAATTTCCGGGAAACCAATTTCAAGCTAACGATGCAGGAAGCAGGTTTAATATTTTGAAATTAATTTGACTCGTATCCCCGCCAAATAAGTTTCAATATATTCGACAGAATCTTTAGTGAATTGCAAACTCATCAATTACATACAATTTGAACACTTGACAAACTTTTCCACGTTGTTGACGTAGCAATAGATACATAATTCATTATGCAATTAGATTGTGACATCAGCCTACATGCGACGTAATTGATTATGACACCATATACGTGAGTGACAGATTGGATCCATCCATTGCTACATTCGTTTCCTCTTTCTCACGAAATTTCCAGGAAAACATGTCATATTCAGAGACAAGGCTGATCATAATTCGCATATTATGCACTCATTCCAATGCCTTTTGAGAGGGGGTCTACATGTAATTGGTATGCAACAAATAGGACGAATTCAAGAAAATATCTAATATTGTTTCAGGATTTTCAGGAAATTAATGAAAGGCCCTTTTTGTCATCAATCAGTAGGCATACATATCGATATGAAATAAATTTGGAAAAAAAACCTATTTTAATTTGGGATATGTAATGTAATAGTGTAATGCTGTTGCCAACTAAACTCTAAGCGGAGATTAAGCTTGTATCTGTTATGCAAATGTGTTATTATGTATTGGTTTTTTTCTATAAACGGTTAGAAAGCACATAAATCAATCAGAACTATCTATAGACAGTTTTATAACATCGAGCCAGTTTGGCCATATCATAAAGTCTGGCCGGTTTGGCCAGCCGGTTTGGCCATTTCATGACAAAAATATACTCTTACTACAAGGTTTATACTCCATATCCCTTGTTGCAAAAAGGATGTCAATGACATTCAGTGCGGAGAATGCAAACTGTAACCGGCGGATAATAATTATAGCAACAGCTATATATCCCTTATAACCCAGCTGCCACTTGTTAATATGCCAAAGGAAATTGCAAGTGAATACTCTGTGAGATCAGAGCTAAACAGTGGTGAATTAAGCCGTCAAATTTGCTTTCACGTTTTCAATGTTTGCAGAAATTATGTCACATTTTTTTACTATTGCGAGGCCACATTTTCAGAATCGATAGTTAAATGCTAGTATTGAGTATTGTTCCAATAGAAGCATCTATGCACACAGTTCTGTATATGCAATTTATAGATCGATTAACTATTGTGTTTTAAGCGTTTTAGAAGCGAACATTTAAATTTGGTGCCTATGCTAAATTTTTTATCTCATTAAGATTAGCTAGAGTCGTCTTCAGGTTGAACCATATCGGGTTCATGGGTCTGTTGAAAAGCTCTTGATTTGCATATATAACTGTCGAGTGTAACCTCAAACATGTTACAGGTAAACAGAAGACTATTTTTTTTAATTTATCACTGGAATGTCTGACTCGATTACAGAGCCAGACATTCCAGTGGAAAGATTTTCAAAAGGTAGTTTTCTCCCGGTCTGCTAATGGGCATTCAGTCATTAAAACAAATGCAGATGCAGCTTTTTGTCGGCTTCTCTAGGAAAGCCTCAACGTTCTCCTTATATAATGTGAAATGGGTAAATGATGCATCATAGAATAATATATGGTGTAACTTTTAGTTGTCAATTGAGCTATTTTGGGCTCATTTTTACATCACCAATACTAGAGAGGGTTCATGGTTACGACATAACAAATATACTACTCAACTTTCATAAAATATATGCTGAACAAATTGATGAGTGATTAAATAAATTATATGCGCCACGGAAATATGTGATCAAACATGTAGAAAAGTACAAATCTAGGATAACTTTCATGGTAATGGGACATCATAATCAACCAACTAGAAAACTAAAGTAAATTTTATAATGGGAACAGTTTAAAATATAATTGTGTTAATAAGTTTGTTGTCTGAGTTAGGTTGTTTCTCGCAATTCGTGCTAGAAGTGTGGTGAAACCAAAATCTTAATTACGGTATATATGTAGGACGGCGACAAACATACAGTGCATTAAATTGATGACTCTGACAATTACGTCACGTGTAGGCTGACGACACAATCAAAGTCGTAATAGATGACGTGAGGATCTTTCCGTGCTGGACCCAAATTTTGAATCATTGTTTATAGAAATCCCAACAGAAAAAGGAAAAAAAATAAAATAATAGGCACAATCTATAGTGCATCAAACAGCGACAAAATAAAATTTATTGACCTACTAGAAGCAACAAAGATGATATTCAAAAAGAAAACAAAACAGTCTACCTCATGGGTGATTTCAATATTGACCTGATGGAATAAAACTGCTCTCATTCACAAAGTTTTACAAATTTGCTAAATGCACATTCCTTTTATACAAACAAAACTAAGCCGACCAGAATTACTGTGAGTTCGGCTAGAACCATTGATAATATATTCAGTAATAATATCAGTTTCATCAACAAAACACATTCAGGAATTTTCGCAATAGACACATCAGATCACCTACCAATTTCTATCCTCGAAAAACAGTCAAACAACAGTAGACCATTTAAAAATGAAAAAATTAAGTGTAGAGAAATGAATCAGGTCAACTTTGAAAAATTAAAAAAGGCCATGCCTGAGGTAGACTGGAACGAAGTGATAGATATAGAGTCATGTGATGATGCCTACACCAACCTCCACAACATATGCACTAACATCTTTGAGCACAGTTTCCCCATGAAAGAAAAGAAATTATTCAAGCACAACCCTACTAAGCCATGGCTGACAAGAGGATTGATATCTGCCTGTCATAAAAAAACAGCAACTTTATTTGACATTTGGACCAAATAATAAAAACATAAAAAGAACTATTATCAGAATAAATTTGAGCAATCCAAAAATGATATAAATGAAACATGGAAAATCATAAAATCACTTTTGAATAAAAAGAATGGAAAAGGACAACAGACCCAGTTTCTCTACAATAATAAGGTAATCACGGATAACAATGAAATTGCAAACGATTTCAATCAATATTTTGTTAACATAGGTCCAGATCTCTCAAAGAAAATCATATCTACATCAGGAATTAAATACAGTGATTACCTCAGAGATACTTCCGCTTATCAATCCTCTTCATTTTTTGCTTATCCTGTTAACAATGAAGAAATCTTCACTATACTTAATTCACTTAATCCTGCGAAAAGTGCCGGCGTAGATGGGTTTAAATGGAGCATATTTAGACACTGCATATTTGATTTACTAACGCCACGCAACCATATCTGCAATCAATCACTAGTACAAGGCATATTTCTATCAAAACTAAAATCTGTACGTGTCACTCCAATATACAGTATAAAGCAAAAGACTCGTCCAACTTCACAAATTACAGGCCTGTCTCAATACTTCCACTTTTCTCTAAATTAATGGAGCGATTAATGTATAATAAATTAATCAATTATCTGGCAAAAAAGGAAATTTTATACGCTTCACAGTGTGGATTCCGCCAGAAACACTCAACAATGCTCGCACTAGTTGAAATGACATAAAAAATAATTGAATCAATTGAAAAGAAAGAACATATACTGGGCATCTTCTTGGACCTTTCAAAAGCTTTTGCTACTATCAATCACACTATATTATTAGAAAAACTTGCCCATTACGGAATCCGAGGATGTGCACTTTCCTGGTTTCAGAGCTATTTAACTGATAGAGCACAATGCGTGATATTTAATGCAACCTGCTCTGAAAACACGAAATTAACCTGTGGTATTCCTCAGGGGTCAATTCTTGGCCTTCTACTGTTTTAACTCTATATGAATGACTTGCCCAAAATTTGCCACAATTTGTCACTAATACTGTTTGCCGATGACACCAATCCCTTTTGCTCCGCCAAAAACTTAGATATATTATACGAAAGAGTAAATAAAGAAATGGAAGAAGTTATTAACTGGTTCAAAGTAAACAAGCTATCATTAAATGTTGATAAAACAAACTACATGCTATTTTCAAAGTCTAGACAATGAAGAAATAATAGTATTCCAAAAATCTATATTAATAAAAAAGAAATTGAAGAAGCTCCTTTTGCTAAATTCTTAGGAGTTTATTTAGACAAGAACCTGACCTGGGGCAAACAAATTGAGGTAGTCACAGCTAAAGTAGCAAGAGGCATGGGGGTCATTCAAAGACTAAAGCCATACCTAACACAAGCTACCATTAAAACCCTGTATTCCACACTGATCCTTCCACACCTCACATACTGCAATGCCATCTGGACTAACACACACAAAACCAAATTAACAAAATTGCAAAGCATGCAGAAAAAAATGCATTAAAATGTTCTCAAAAACAGCAAAGGGTCAAAACATCTTCAAAACACAAAAACCTCTTAAACTCACACACATAGGCAAGTCACAGATGATCAACATTTCCAGAGCCTATCATCACACAATCCTACCTAAATCTATAACCCACAGCTTTGCAAACAACATAGAACTCCACACATATAACACTAGGTACAAACATGATCTCCACATTAGATACATACGAACAGACACAGGGAAACGTAGAATTTCAGTTGGTGTCGTCAAAGCGTGGAATAATATAGATAAACACACACACGAAAAAATGCTAACACTAAAATCATACAAAGACAATTAAAACTAGCATACTCAATACATACTAGATCTGGAAAACACAATGCCAAGATAACTAAGATCACACTCTCCTGTATCATTACCATAGCTACTATCATAACAACCACCCACTACTACTACTACTACTACTACTACTACTACTACTACTACTACTACTACTACTACTACACCATAATGCACTACTACAGCTATTGTGACTACTGCTTCCTTCAATCTGACGCACTTCAACAAGTGATACTACTAAATAGCAACCTATGGGTTGAGCTCGGTGATTTGCATGCATGGCCCCCATCCCAATCCCCCACCCCCCCCTCCAAATATAAATCTCTAATCTCAATAACTAAAAGGAAAAACATAGATGTATTGTATCATCAGTTCTTTTTTCTATGTCTACATAGCTCAGTACCGTATCTGTACATTCACAAGCATGTCTCACATTCTATGCTAAGCTGTGTGTATAATCTATGTATGTTTAATGTTAGCTGTCCGCCACCACTATTGGCAATGCGGACAACCTGTATTGAAAGTATTGAAAGTATGTAAATTGGTATCCAAGAAGCAAATAAATAATATTGAATCTTGAATCTGAATCTTGAATCTTGACTGACGTATCTAGCCCGTCAGTTGTACGAATTGTATGTCCTTACTATTTAATAAACATGCTGCCAGAGAAAAACAGCTAGCAGTCAAATTAGTTTTAAAATATTCAACTGGCTAGCTGTATATTTACCAGCAAATTGGGATTCTAGGAATTCAAGATTCAAAGTATATAGATCGATCCCAACATCTGTGCAATGTATGGGTGGAGCATAACTAGATATGGGCGTGACATAGCTAAAGGCGGATTCATCCATTGTCTTAGGTTTTCCTCATCTACAATCGTTTACAGGATTTCCAGTGTTGTTGGAATCTGCTGTTATCAAGAACAGCTTTGAGAAACGATGATGTCAAAATGCACATTTCATGAAAACCCATTCGAAATATAGACCGTAGTCCCTGTTACTACTTTGAGATTGATTATATTTCATTGGTTCACCAGCCAATTCAAATACTAAAGCAAGCAACAATACCGGTAATGATGCCACAATACAAGATCTCACATCCCCATATGCACGTTAGCAAACATGAGAAATCAATCAATGACTGACTTACACGAGCAAGCCATTGATGTTGAGATATTTGCATAAATTGCTATTTATTTCCTTAAATAAATACACTCGATAGAATACTATGTTGATGTGAAGAGCTGTACAGTTATACGCAAAGCAGAGGACACATGTTCTTCTCAAAGAAAGTTCTCCGTATTGAAATATATACAACTGAATGGACGGCAAATTAGGACACGTTCGGATGACGAACTGTAGGTAACTTTTGGTAACTATTTGTCAATCGAGCGCAGAATTTCCGTGACGCATAATTGTGCGTTCGACTAGTAGCTAGTCGGATGGAATTACTATTTTATCTATCATGTACTGTGCAGACGGATGAATTGACAGGTGCTTTGGCTTAAATTCGGATTGACAATGGGCACATAATCTTCATAATAGATCGGAGAAAGTCTAGGTAGGGAGAAAGGCACCAAACACAATGTTGAAAATACTCAAAGCACAAATTTGGATATCATTGTTATTATTGGTTTCAGTTAGGAATACTAACATCAACGTTTATCGAGACATATAACTTGAACGTGAGTCAATCGTTTGTTGAGTAGAAAGCGGTTATTTTCTCTGAAGGCAATTATTTTTCACAGGGCTGCAAATGCTGTAGTACAGCTTGATTTGGGGATCCAATCTATCACTCAAGTATCTGGTGTCATGATAATATACGTCACATGTTAACTGACGTCATAACCACATTGACGTGTAGCTATGCCATGAAAATCGAAAGGTCCGTTACAAACTGTGTTACAACCGTTACAAATTGTTATGTATATCTTTGATGAAATAGCTATTTAATAATCATCCTGTTGAATATTATGAAACTGATTTGACCGCTGTTGCTGTGTGTACAAATATTCAACTGCTTATTTGCACGTGAAATTTAGATTCTGTGAATTCAGGTTTCAAATTTTTAATCGATTCAGGCACAAACGTGGGTGGGTCCTGGCTAGAAATGGACACCTCCATTTAGAGAAATCATTCTCATACAAGAACACTATATAGACCAATCGAGGTTCATCCTCTATTGTTGGCCACGGATAAAGGAACACTATTAATAACATTGAATACGTGTGGAATAGATGAATCCACTTTTAACCACGCCCGCCTATCTCTAGCTAAGCTGCGCCCACGCTTTGTGCGTGTTGGAATCGATTCACATAACTTGAATCCTGAATTTCCGGAATACCAAATTCATGTTATCTATACAACTAACCTGGTTACAATTTTTAAACCAAAGTATTTTCCTATGACTATTTTCATATGGCAGCAACAGCGCACAGTCAAATTAGTTTCAAAATATTCAACATAATGTTAATTAAATAATAAATTCATCAGCCATACATCTCGTATACTTGACCAACATTTAAATGTTCATGTCGGCGTTAGATACGTCATTCATTGTGTATCTGGATTATGACGTCAGCTTACATATAACATAATTGATTATGACATCGATTCCTAAACGAAGGTGATAATTTGTATGTTAAATGGGAAGTAGTTTGAAATTTTATTCACGTTACAGACATGAGTGTTGTAATTTTAGAGCAAATTCACTTTTATTGTTCACATAAGTGTATATACCGCTGCCCCTCTCGATACGATATGTAAAGATGTCTAATTCCAAAGGAACTGGAAGATGAGGCTGATTCAGAACCAGCCACGGTACTGAAATCTCAGTGTGTAAAACCCGCCATTCTTCATACCATACTGGCAGATAGTTCAAAGTATCAGTTCCATAAATCATAATGATCAGTCACAAAAACATGTGGGCATACATACACTCACGTGTGTTGGCAAGCCCGGTTGCCCAATGTAATCACGAAGGTTCGCTCGTCCCACTTTGATCACTTTTTGAAATACAGAGGCTGTCAGATGTATCTCCTCTATTTGAGGGGTTTTCTCAAAGCTTCGTTGGGGTGGGATTGGTGGGCTATATACCAGGACGGAGTGTGAAATGTTCATGACGGACTTAGCTACGTGATTCATTACCATTTTGATGGTGACGCCAGCCTACATTTGACGTAATTCATTATGCTATAATGCGCTTGACTGACATTGGATTCATCCAGTAATGTGTGCTTACCGATGGCTGTGTATATGATGACAATGAGCACGCCAAGCAGGGGAGAAATCCCGAATGCTAAGAAGCTCGTGTTCACAATCTTCTTAAACAGTAGATGTTCGGTTGCACTTCTAGCGTGAAATGTCGCCCTGAATTCCTCCCGGCCCTTCATGCTGTCATCACGTAATATCCGCATGAGTTCTATAAATGACATTTTATGTATCTCCTTATTAGATCCACCACCATCTGTTTCTGAATGCACATCATCCTCCGGTTCCCCAATTATCACCTCTATTGTCGGTGGAGCTAGGAGTATGGGAGTCGGCTCCATTTCTATATCTGGAATCGGATACCTGTTTTCTTTCACAACAAGTTTCAGGTCATCTACTGTTATAACGGCCCTCCATGGTTTCTGGAATACGTAGCCAATTGGTTATCGTCCTTGATGTGTTGATATTTGTGCTAGGTTAATTTAATATTTCAACACATACACTAAATAAAGAGAAAATTGCGTAAAACGGTAAACATTACTATTATAACAGCATAGTAAAAAATTGTCAAATGTTAGATTACATTCTCGGCGCCAAAGTTCAAAAATATCAATTTCAAGATAATTATACGTGAATGCAAGTTGTAGATTACTTTGAGACTATTTTAACTGGGAAATGTTGCTTCCATATTTCCAGTCAAAATAGTTTCGAAATATTTAACAAAAAAATTGTAAATGATTCTTCGATTATTTTCATTCGGGTACAAAGCGATATACCAGCCAATTAAAAAGCCAAAGAGTGGGTTGTAGTGTAAGACAAATATGTGTATAGAAAAAGGTTTTGGAGCCACTATATGACTATTGCTTAAGAGGTTGTACCATTGACCACCTCTCCTAACAGTGCATCTTTCTTTTACCCAACGATGTAGGTGGTCTCTGAAACCGCTTTGACTGTGTCCATGGATACGATTTGGACATGCCCTCACTTAGATACCTGATTCCATGCTTGCGATACCATCACTCAGATACCAGGATACAGGCTTGCGATACCATCACTCAGATACCTGGATCCAGGCTTGTACTACGAGCACTTAGATACCTCGAACTAGGCTTAGAAATCCTGAGCCTTGCTTCTTATTGCCTCTTTTCGATCCCAGCTCCTGACTTGCGATGACATCAATTGGATACCAGGATCCAGGCTTGCGATACCATCATTTTGATAGTTGGAGTCAGACTTGTGATGGTCTCACTTACATAATGTGCTTCAAGGTTGTGATACTCTTATTTAGACAGCGGGATCAACGCGTTTGATGCCTTCACTTCGATCCTGGACCCAGGCTTGCGATAACATCACAAATATAGGGGAATCAAGCCTTTGGGATGGCCGCAGTTTGACAGTGGAATCCAGGCTTGGGATGACCGCAGTTTGAGTGCGAAATCCAGGTCTGGGAATCTAGGCTTCAGATGACCTCAGATTGAGATTTGTATCCAGGCTCAGTAATCTAGGCTTGTAATAACCTCATGTTGAAACCGTAATCCATGCGTGGCATGACCTCACTTAGCTACTATGATCAGGGCTTTCGGATGCACACATGGATATCGGGTATCGAGCCAGTCATTCCCTTGGTCTGCAAATGGAGATATCTCCACTCGAAAGGTAGATTTTGGCCGGCTTCGTCATACAATGGGTACACATTGACCAGTGCATTACGAAAATAATTTGATGGTATCAAATTTGAAATGTACTGAATAACCCTTGATACGCGCATGCCGCACTTACTTCATATTAAATTTCACAGCAGCTAACAAGTGACTGTTTTGGTTATGATGATAATAATGTAAGATACTTGAGTGACAGATCGGATCCCTCCATTGCTGTTTATACCCTTGTCAAAAATTGTGCTACATTTTATTGTTCACCGTAGAACGTCCCCTCCATCATAATGTATTTAAATAATTATAACGAAATATCACATAGACCCTATTATATAGCAGATAACTACACTGCTATGTTCCAGACAATATATATCAAGACACATGACTTTGACACAAACTCGCATTTGTTTGAATGGTTCCCGGACGAGTTATGCAAACACAGAACAACACAGTGCATGTAAATATTCCCACTGTTCTATTTCCAGATTGAGTCAGAGATGTTACGATTATTGGCAGATGAACTAATAATTTATTCTTGTTTCAATTGCAATCAGAATGTAATACTAAGGCAACTACTGTAGTCAGTACCCAAAATAATGTCCAGCAAATCGAATTGAGCGTTTGCATACAAGCAGCATCGAGAACCTTCTCCCTTCATTCAAATGAGACAATAAAATAGTCAAAACTTCTACAGCGCATATCAGAAATAATGTAAATGTTTCCAAAACAAACCAATTTTGAAGACACTAGAAGAAATATTCTGTTTGAATATTTTGAACAAAATTGGATTGGAAACCATTGCTTCTTGAGGCATCAATGTCTTCCAATCCAATTAGGTTTAAAGTATTCAACAGTATGTTTTATTTTGTTTTGGAAACGTGTTAAGTTATTTCTGAGCTGCGCTGTATAGTTAGCTTACCAGTTCTAGGAGAGAGTTCGATAATATTTTCTCACTTACATACCAGTTGTTAAGCGCGTATGTTTGTTAGCAGATGACATAATGATTTCATCACACGCATGTGATTTGTTTTATACTAATACCACAGGTAATGGAATACACATCATAGCGGCAGGGTGGTGAAAACACAATCAATATTGCTAATATGGTGCTAATTTCCACACTCACTTCGGCTTTAAACAAATACATATGTTTATTAGATTCGACAAGTTATCATTTGTAATCCGGTTTATCCGGAATTTCTCTTCACTTATGAAATTCTATTAACTACAGAAGTCAAACTGGTTGCAATCTACTGCCTTTCATTCAATTTGTTTTCAAAATCTCAAAGAATGTTGCCAAGCTACTATGTCCGATTCACATGGCATCAAATTGTATCAAGAGAATACAGGATGATCGAACATTACACGCTGCTGTATCCTCTGTGTACCATACTAGAAATACAGGATGTCAGCTGTTGCTTTCCAATTTTCGATAGTTGGCTTCCATGCCGCATGCGATCGACACTTTCTCGGGACAATTGGAACAAAAGTCAGCACTCTCGTGTGATCTCGTGACAATGCGGAATGATACGAGACTAGGATAGAACATATCGATAAATTAAACACTAGGGTATCGAGCAAATCGTTGAGCATTGTATCCATTGATGATGTACTGGTTGTGTAACGCATACTAATGCATTCCAAATTGGAGTCTTTGAATATGATGGCGACGGTGTATTAATGCTGTTGTTGATTGGTTTACCATAGTGTAAATTTCGGATTTAGATGACGTCACAAGATCATGATGATGAATGAAGATGTTTGAAGTAGGATTCGGCTCGCCGTCTTGGAAGAATAAAATCTTTGGGCCTAACTTATTAGAAGATTCACAGATTCGTGATAAAGCCAACGTTTCCTAACTAACTCAAAGATTCAATGATGACTCTCTAGCGTCAACCTAACGGCTGGATTTTATTAAATAATAATACTAATTTAACTGAATACAAACAAATAACTTTCTGGAAACGTTAGTTGCTATAAAACAAAGCTCACTGCGTGTATTTGAAATACGCAATCTAAATAATGTTCACAACAGACTAATTGAAAATTTCTATGTTCAACTCGCTAACAAGCCAGACCAGCGCTAAGGATAGAGTTGAATTACCTAACGAGATTTTGAATTTGTATGTACTCGTGCGAGTGTCAAAATGCGATAATTACCTTTTCAAAGTTGAAAAGCTTATTTATTTCATCAAAATCCATTTCATCAGCTCTTCACAAGATATAATCATGCTCATGGATTGGACAATCCCATCGCCGACGTGACTGTCCTGCCCGCTCATGTGCCTTTCATCTCTTCGTAGAAGTGTTAACCGAATTCAAAATCATCATGAGAAAGGCACGCAAAATGACAAAATCTGATGTGGATTAGTTTATCAATAAATTTCTGATGTAACAATAGTTTCACTATACTTTATAAATAATTCTTAAAAGTGAACTTGGTTACACCTTAACCAAAAACAACCGATTTTGGTGCGAGATTATAGTCTACACTTATTACATAAATATAAGGTTACATTCAACTCTCCCTTGATGCGCCATGGTCAAACAAATGGTTAACTATGGTAACGAATTCCGCAACAAAATACATTGCAGGCGTAATCAAAACAACACCTGCATACTGATTGGTTCAATAGTGCCCGAGCCTAGTGCGCTATAACTTAATAGTATTTTTATGATGCCATCAAAATATAGCAACCAGCCTGTAGCGCTGCGACTCAAAGTCCAACACACATCGGCGTTACTAAAATTCCGATGAACAACAAGTTAACCATTTGCAGATGCTGATGAAAGTCAATTTACCAATATAATTACAAAGTTGATTTGAACACACCCTAGTTTGACATTGACAACCAAAATCTTGTGCTGCACCATCTTGCCACAAAGCAGCAAAACAACCTTCATCATCAACATCGTTAACGTACACAAACTGGCGGGCAAACAGTGATAAATACAATAACAATTTCAATAAATAACGAACACACATTGAGACTGAATACATCAAAATTATGTCCTATTCCGATAAATTATCTGTTCTATAAATATGATGATAATGGATATATCAACTGTGCGTGCATTTCATGCGTGTGTGCGTGTACTTCCGCCCATTTATAGGTATGTATGCTAATGATGAAAACTGTTGCTGTATCGGTGTAGCGTCTTAAGATGATTTAGATTAGGCGTCGTGAGAGATACCCAACATGCATCAGCTACATAACGTTAACTGGAGCGTGCACTCTCCAACCAACTGTAACCGATGCATATTCACAATATTTACGAGATGCATACACGTGCACAGGGCGGGCTGGTGTGGGACGGTGCGTGGCGGGCTAAGTAATACGACAGGCTAGGCCAGGCTACTATGCGAGATCAGTTGGCGTGTCGACTAAGCCAGGCAAGTGTATTAGACCAGGCTAATATGCTAGGCCAGTGGACTAGACCAAGCTAGTAACGCAGGGTTTGTTCGACGGATGGGACGGCCCTATTTATCAAGCTTAGATAGGCAGGACTGTTAGGTGGTATACCACGAATGAAGCCACAGTTGTGACCCAGCTAATATATGACAAGAGCTGGATAGCTAGACAGACGACTATGGACTGCCGAATTAACTGGGCTTGCAGAAGGTTATGTGTCTCATAGATCTCAAGTTAGTTCTAATGACAGGCGTAATATTTGATAAGTGCGTGAATAGTTCTCTTACAGATTCACAATCACACAATAATTACTTGATAGCACAGAAGACTTCACTAAATGATATTCAACGTTTACTTGCTCATACCTACTGGTTAAAGATACACTTTAGTTAAACATTTAAATACTAGATAAATAAGTTTCACTTTCACAACGGTAAACTGAACTTATAACAAGCACATGATTTAACACTGACATTGACGATATAAATAAAATATTAAAGATGCTTTACCTCCGAGATATAACTAAATTTGGAAATTGTCAGTATTTTTGCTGTAATATATTGGTCCCGGTATATTATTAGTACATACTAATTTGCATACATAAATTCCGACCCCGTCACACATATTTGTTATTATTTGTTGCTTTTTGGACACTCGTGCGCGCGTATGAGTTTTGAATTTAGGAAAGCATTATATTTACGAAATAATCCAATTGGAAAGAATTAAGAAAATCTTAACTATGTCTAGACAGTTCTCCGGCGACAGACAAAATTCTAACACCACGACGATCGGCGATCGGAAACATGGAAGAGCTACACGCATGGAGGACTGAAACCGCAAGAAATTATACGGCGACATCAAACACATGTAGCGCAATACTATCTATTGTTTATACACGATCCCGGGTGAGTCTCAAGCCGCTGCTAAGTAGAAAATACTCAGTCAATATATAGGCAACCGTCAGATTTGTGTTTACATTTTTTCTATTTGTGAAATTCCTAATTTGTATTCTTCTTGTGTATCGAGTATTCGTGTATATATTAGATTTGATGTCAAAATGAGTGAACTGACCCACTGGACGCGTTTTATGGACATTGGTCCGTATATTAAATTTATAGCTCTATCAGGTATATCCCTAGACGGTTACTCCCTAACTCTTCCTCTCAGTTCCGTATTCTTGTGACCAACCCTCGCAAGCTGAGTGATCTTGTTAATTTTTTCCCAGATTCAGAGCTTGCTGCTTATTATTAATTATCCATTCTGAAAATGATTGTTGTTGTGAGCTGTGCTATCTCGACACTAACAACTTCAAAAGTTATTGTTCTCAATATCCGTAATAGATATTGAAAATTATTAAAATTAGGCTTCAACAATATAGTGGTTACTTGGCAAATCATTGGCTCGCCATTTAATAACTACACTTTGCCCAAGCTCAGCCTATGGCTATAGTTATATAATCTCATAGCCTGTATCAGCTTATTATACATCATATTAGACAGTGTAATACATCTATAGCTGGTGGAACAACCACCTGCCCAATAATATGGTGGTTCGTTAAGACAGTAGTCTCTTGAATACGTGTGTTAAAATCTCCATCTTCTGCCTCCAACGAGACATCATATAGCAGCTTATTTATTTTAAGCGGCTCTGTTTAGATAGTGGTTAATTGTCTGTGCTCCATAGGGTGGTCCCTCAAGACAGGTTATGTCTATGCAATTTCCACTCTGTGATACTGGTATGCTAGGTCAATTTGGTATGCTATTAGTATGATATGCCAGTATCCCAGACCTGTCTAGTTGAGTATAGGCGTGTGTTAGACCAGTAGACTATTCTACTATGCAGGCCAGGAGGTTGGGCCAGGCCAGGCTAGTACGCTAGATAAGACATTAGGCAAGAAGGCTATGCTATTAGGTTACCCCTATACACTAGACCAGTAGGCTACGCTATACCACGGTAGTAATATATGTCAGTAGAAGGCTAGGCCAGTAGGTTAGAAGGGTATGCCAATAAGCTTGTAGATTTAGCCAATAGGCCATACCACTAGGTTAGTAAGTGGGGTGGGGCTATCCAGTATGCTATCAGGCTATGTGATTAAGTTGGCTCAGTACGCTAGGCCAGTAGGCCAGATCAGGCTAAGATGTTTTGCCAGCCATATAGTATGTTAAACCTGCCGGTTAGGTAGACCAGTAGGTCGGCCAGGAAGCAATGGCAGGTTATGCGCATAAGCAAGCCAGGAGACTAGGCAGTGTAGTCTAGTAGGCTATGTTGGTAGCCTAGGACAGTAGGTTAGTAGGCCAGGACAATATATTATTATGTAGGTTAGTATTCTTGGCTGGTAGCCTAGGTTATGGTAGCTTAGTAGGCTGAACTATGCTAGTAGGCTATGCTGGTAGGCGAGGCTAGTAGGCTAGGCTACTATGCTAGTGTAGCTCATGGGGTACGCGCTGGTTCGTCCTGCTGCTTCACACCGTTGCACCGCATGTACAGGATGCGCAAGGGGGGGGGGGAGCTGGTTATCTGCGGTTCTTCGGGTTACGGATCCCGTATCGCGTCTCTCCGAAAGGTACACAGACCGATTTCTAGAGCCGGTGGAACGATACCATTCCAGTGCGACCATTGCCACCGATATTAAACCTCATCATCTCGTCACAACTATTTGTGTCACCGGTATGATGGTCCATAACTCAATTTCGGAGCCTCGACATGATAATTAAAAATAAATATATACTATACAAACAATGGTACCCGTTTGCTAGCACGGGAGAGAAAAAATACCGTACATAGAACCAAGTTGATGCCTTGTTCACGTGGATTCGTCAGAGGTACCTCACCGAACCTTATATAGCCGTGCGGTATCCCCTCAAGGGAGCGTCCTAACGAGATCACTTATATAGTTTAATATAAACCATTATACCCCTGACAAAAATATTATTGTTGCAAGAGGAAAGTGCCTCGCGCGGGCCTCCGTCACAGAAAAATGCCTTCAACACTGAAGTGGAGGAAGAGAGCTGGCAAAAAATGGCCACACTTTTGTTCAAACCTATGCTAAGTGTAGTGTGAGTCAACCTAGTGAAATTATAATTAATATGATACTCGCTGTATTACGTGAAGATGGGGGTTGATGATTTCCGTGGAATTCAACACCGTCATCTTATGTAAGTCCAAGATACTGTATTTGTAGTTGCCGCTTTTATTTATGCAGTCCTTCTGCTAAATCCTAAACTACCAGTTAGTTGATAGATTTATATTCAAGCTTTGGCCGCAAGTGACATGCATTTCTACCTATCTTTGACACCTAAGCCTGACTGGCGAAGATGCTCGGTTTCCCTAAGGTCACCCTCCGGAGCATCTCCCTCAGAATTGGCAGCGAGCGACCATGTTATGGAGTGACAGCTTCAGAATCAGATAACGATCTGGTTACATATCACACCGCAACCATATACAACATCACTAGGACAAGTCAATATTGCACAAGCAATTTGAAAAGCACATGCACGTTTATGGCTGGGAGTGAGGGGCAGATATCCATCTCTAGTGACCTTCCTGTGAGGGCATGGTAGGTTCCAAGACCGCTCCCGGTCAATGTACGGAGTTAGATTGATATCTGCGTCCTATCCGTCAACCAGTGTGTCGGGGGTGAACTATCTAAGATCTGGCTCCGGGGACTAATGTTTGCCTGTCATTAGTCATATGGTTCAGGATGCCCAGAGATGCACTGCTAGCCAGTTAAAATAAATATCTTTTCGCAGTGCTTCCTACTTTGGCGGGGTTATCTATGCTAACTGGTATCCGAAGATACAGAGGAGGTGTATGCGAAATCGACACTTTGGTCTTCACCACTTGGAAACCTCAATAGTTTCCCAAGAGGCCCTAAGGTTACTGCCCAATTTTACACAATCTAGCAAGTGTGCGGTGTTACGTATCCACTACATCCGGGAAGGGCTTACACAAATGTCTCCTAAGGATCGGTTGTCCCTAACTAATTTTTAAACCTATCCTATCGAGCTAGAATAGCCAGGTTTAGTCGATCACATGTCAGGCTCGCGCAATGAGAAAATAACCTCAGTGTAAAATTGATGCTTGGGGAAATGTGATGCAGATTTATTGTTGCTGTATATTATATCCTAGCGTACTGCGGTCCTAGTATTTTATATAAAATAAACAAAGCGAGTAACTAGGATTGCTGCCGCCATATACATATTAACTATCCCAGTATAGATAATAAATCAGGTCATAGGACCTTGCGGTGCTTGATAGTCATAAGCACAAAAATAAGGATAACATATACATTAAAGATATAAATTATAAAATGCGGTCTCAGATGACCGGTCGGTACCCATTAGTCAGCAGTACCTGTAAAGAATGAAATGAATATAATATTACAAAAATATAGCTAAATGAGTACCTATTAGTCATCGGTACGGAAAAAGTTCATATTACTGTAGATGCTGCATTCCATGTGAGGAACGCGAGATGGCACGATTCTGGAGTTGCTGGGAAATCTCCAGGCGAACTGTTGATGCGGCTCACTCTCAAAGACGGTGAAGAAGAACGACTGTAGTTGTGGATGTCCACTAGCTAATCATAATAGCTTATCCAAATAATTTAAGTAGAATGTTACAAAGTTCGGTACTGTAGCGGAAGTTTGAAGGTTACCCATAACATAGAGGGTTACAATTGAAAATTATAGTTATACAATGCATGCACATTTCTGGGTACACCATACATGGTACACCACATAGCTCTTGCAGCATACCAGGCAGAGTCCCATCAGACTGCAGCCTAAAAGTTAATTAGCTGCGCGGAAGTTTGATCGCCACTTTTCAGCATGGTTCGGCAGATCTGATGAGTTGTCCACCAAGATTCACCACTCGTTCTACATACTGGAGAAATTACATCGGGGCCACGAGGCCCATCCGCAGGAAGGCTCCTCCGAAGTATTGGAAGTGAGGGACTCTTCTATTCAATTAGTTGTCCCCGGATGGCTGTCCGGGGCTTACAAAAACTTAGATGCGGATGTTCGATTGTGGGCCAGAGACTAAGAACTGAAATACGAAAGGCACTGCTGCGGTTATAAGGGAACCACAGTCAGCAAGCAGCTGCCTACGTCTTGCACTGCTCTGGCCACACAACCTGCCACTTGTTCTCTCTCGACGAAGCATGGTCTCGATTCTTGGTTTTGCGCGCCTTTTATACTATTCGTGACGTCATATGCAGGACGCCCAGCCAATCAGCAGGCGATCTGTAGCCAATCAGCGTGCAAATAGGAAGGGTGGCGGTGCTATCCCGTGATAGACATCTTCCCCATTCATTTAGTACATACACGTCGTGTTTACGACGTCCTTGTAATATTTTGAAAATAATTTCAATGAGATAAATTAGGATAACTCGACCATTTCTGGTCTGCTTTTTAAAAGGTAAATAGTTTTAGAATCTGCGTCTCATTCCGGTCCTGAGAGCTACCAAGAACGACGAGAATACTAGAATTTAAAGAAATTACGTGCACCAACCCGGTACACCTAAGTATACATTCTCTCCCAACGCAAACACATGTTGTCAGGGAAGCTCTGACGCACGCGCATGCGCGCTACGCGATCCAACGGACTCTCATATGGCTTTATACACATGTACTATCGTATTCAGGTGTGGGAGGGGCGTGCTTGGAACGTATCCAAAGCAGTCGTCCTGTATCCAGCTGAGCTGGGACGGTCCGTACCCATCCGACCAATCCGCGCTACACTAGGCTAGTGGGCTAGGCTAAAAGTCGTTGCGCGTATCTGGGCTAGTGCGCTGGGCCAATGTAGTCCTATCTGCATTGATATTTGCAGCAGTGGTATATTGGTATGGTGTGGTAGCTATGGGTGAATTACTAAGGTTAGAGATAGCTATGTTGTAATATGGTAAAGGTGGATATATGGGTGTATAGGTAAGAACAGTGTGTATATGGGTATGGTAGCGATCAGTTTAAGGTGGCCATGAGTGCATGTATTGGGATAGCTATTGGTGTATCAGCCTGTGACTAATTGGTGGCTGAGAGTATAGATATAGGATGGTATCGGTTTATACATAGGTGTAGCAATTTTCAATATATAAGTCTGTTTATAATGGACTGATTCAAGATTTGAATTTTGAAATCGAATTTTGTATTTCGAAGTCGAGTTTCGAATTTTGAATTTTGAATTTCAAATGAGCCATCTGGGCTTTCGTAAAAATTGGATCAGTGGAGTACGATACTCAAGATGAAGAGGTTGACCCTTGGCCACTCCTCGCTTATGAAAGCACCTGGTTCGAGCCAAATTAGTTTCAAAATATTCACAAAATGTTCATTAAATTATAAATTTACCAAAGGCTTATAATTCAGAAATTGCCTAATGGACTCTTTCCATTTTCTTGACGGACCTTCTTCCTTTGATCGTGACGTCAACTAATAAGTGACATATTTTGACCGTGACGTCACTGACATATCGGTACACGCTTTAGGTACTTTAAATTTATTATATTTATTGACACCATCTCTTTCTAAGCAGACTAATATAGTAGAGCATAGATGATAATTTTCATTAGCCTGGATTAATTATCTTATATCTGATCCGCATAGGGCCACGTTAGATTTTACTGAGATGGTTAATTTCTTACATTCCGGGGTCCTCACACAATTCGAGACTTGACTAATCACTACACTAGACAACTTGGAGAGAGCACTGCCACATTGCTTATAACAATTGCACCCAGTTTAATGTAAACATCACGACACCAATTTGGCTAATGGTTGGATTCCATAGAATTTCACTACCTTCGCCAATTGTCAATATTTGTTTCGTATTCCCAGATTCCCTAATAACGCATGCTACTGGGCTAATGTTGTGGTAACTGGCAATACGGCCAGATATTGGCTCAGTACCGGCCCAGCACCCTGCGTTATCTGGTTTGAATGTCAGGCACGGGTAGGAGATAATAGTGACGCCGATCCTTGTGTTCCAGGATATAAATTACAATCCGATGTGGAACTTGGCAACTGTTGAATGGAAGGTTGTTGGAGGAATTTCAATAAGCAGATTCCCTATCAGGAACTGTTATCGGTGCTCTGGAAGGAGACTATGTTTATCTGGTTAATGGCAAACAAATTTGTCTCAAAATCGAACTATTTATTTATTAAATGTCAATTTGTAGGCCAGGAGAATACCATTTTTGAAAAAATTTCCTCTGAAATGATTGGTTCGGTTATCGACCCAGTTATTTCAGTGGTAGATTTGCAAATATGGTATTATCGTGGCCTGCAAATGAACATTTCTCATGTTCACTGCAGAAGCCAGTTTTCGCTGCCTTGTGCTTGAAAGTGTTACCCCATTTCAGTCCGGAAATTCCAGTATTTTAGTTTCCGATAAAGTGTAATTAAATTAACTTGAAACTGTTATTGCACATGGAACAATTGCATCCAAGCACTTCGCTATGTCAATATTACACAGAACATTAATTGAATTACGAAGTATTTCTTGTATCTTGTCTTGATGGTTGATCATGTTAAAGATATTATCTCTTTAAAATCTGGCCTCGGAGAATCTCAATTTCAAGTTAACTATATAGATACATAGATATTGTGTCATTGAACAATAATGTTATTCTAATTAGTATACAATAAAACATCTCTCCAAACAACCCCTCTCTTCTACCTCCCTCTCTCAGTCTAATCTCTTTTGCCTCTCCCCCCCACCCCTCTCTCTCTCTCTCTCTCTCTCTCTCTCTCGCTCTCTCTCTCTCTCTCTCTCTCTCTCTCTCTCTCTCTCTCTCTCTCTCTCTCTCTCTCTCTCTCTCTCTGTCTCTGAATCTGTCTCTGTCTCTCTATATGTCTCTCTATCTCCTCTCTCTCTCTCTCTCTTTATTGTATATCCGTTTTAGTTAAGTGCTTTGCCATCTTAATGATTATGTAGGGAGAGTGCCTAGATATGTTCCTAGAACTTGTGGCCAAACCCTTTATATTATTAGTACAAACAAATATGTTTATAAAAAATCTTAGATACATTAGCCCTTTAAAACCTGAATTCTGGGAATCTCAATTTCAAGTTAACTAATATAGATACAGGAATGCTTTAAAATACTTTAAAATTAATTTGACTAGAAATTAGGTCCAGTTAAATTAGTTTCAAAACATTCAACGAAACATAATACTTTTTAAATTGCACATGATTTTTAGTGTTTGGGCTATCGCGACCAATGTGTCAATGTAACAATGCATTCAAATGCGAATATTGTGTAAAAGTCATGGCAAAATAGAACGTTTGAATAATATTCTCAAGTTAACATGTATACTCTTCTAAATGTCACTGCTCTCTTAGATAATGACATCTTTCAGCAGTTTTCAGCTCTATAACTACGCTGGCCAAGATTCTCACATTCTAATTAAGCATCCACATTTATGTGTATCCTAGCATAGTTATAATTGAGACTACTGAAAATAGCTTGATGATAAGCAAATTGACACTTACCAAAGCAATATTTACAGACACAGACCTCTGACACAGTTTGGTAAGATTTCCTGAAATTGGCCCATTTCCAATAATCCGTCGCAAGGAACCAGTTTAATCTTTTCTTGAAATCTATTTACCATAGTCATTGAGGTGTACTAAGCATCTAACTGTTATTAGCGATCATTTTTATACTACATAGGTTACACGTCCATTATAACAGCGTCCAGAGCACACGGTTTAATAGACTTCTGGATTTACCGTAGGCCTACTCTCCGCGCTTCTGTTTTCCTTGTGAATAAAAATCGAAAACAATGTTTTCTAGCTATTTAAATGCCAGGTTTGTTATTTAATCAACTTTCTTTTATTTTCCCAAGACTCTGCACCATTCATAGACATGGTGTGTCGATATACTTAGAGGATTATTTGATCTGATGAAATTTAGCACGTCATCGTTGGCAAGGTAATGGATTTTCTAGACGGTCATGATTAGAATGTAAAGCAATAAGCGAATCCCCAGGCATGATTGCACCTCTACGCAATGATGTTGGAGGGATCCGATCTATTACACAAGTATCTGCCATCATTCTCCAAATACATCAGGTGTAGCTGATGTTATAATTGGTATAAATAAGTGACGTATGCCAGGCACAATAGTTACAAAGCTCCGTCATAAATGTGTTTGAAATGTATGCCTTTTGGGAAGTTAAAATCTTACTAAACACTATGTTGAATATTTTGAAACTAATTCGACCTGGTACTGTTGCCACAATAGGGTTTACTGTTTGCATGTATATTTGCCTTGAAATTGGGATTTTGGAGGTTTATGGTTCTAAGTGTTGAAATCTATTCAAATGCGCATACAGAGAGGGTGGAACTTAGATAAAAATCGGCGGGGCATAGCTGGAAATGGATTCATTTATTGCAGTTGAATCATATACACAAAGCTTAACAACACGATTTAAAACTTCGATCTGTCTCACTTTTGATGACTAGATTGCATGACAGACGACACAAAATGACATCTAATGTCCTGAACGTAGTATCTGGGTGCCAGAAGAGGTAGGCTCCTTAGTACGAATGTCATGAAGACCTCTTCATATGGAATATGTTAATTGCTTCTCCAATCTACGATGTCTTTTACCAGAGAAAGGCATGTGTTGAACTATGAAACTCCACGTGCCCTGATAACACAAGTTATTGGGCCTGTATTGGTCAAGTACAGGCCCAGTAACCTGCGTTATTATAGTCACAAACGATGTTTTATAGGGATCTAGAGTCGCATAGTCCTATGCTTTGAGACGCAATTTTTGCCATACAATAGGGTTTGATGATGATGATTACTGTAATCTCGGCTGTAGTAGTAGAAACATCATACAGCTGCAATCAGTCCTTCTTCGCTTTTGTCCACTGTCTTGTCCTCAGCCGAAATCCTTAGCTTCCTCAGGTCGAGTCTTGACTTGGGTGTACCGAGTCCTGCTTTCTTGAGGTCACCTCGTAGCACGCTTAGCAGATTTATGCAATGACCTCCTCTCATGCGTTTGTATTTGCCGGCTCCGCGTAGGGTGAATTCCAAGGCGCTCTGTGCTGGTGTCTCTTCTGGCATCTTTAGCACATTGCCAAACATGGACCATCTTTGCTGGACCACTTTTACAGACAGCGGCGACGTATTACACATCTTGCATAGTCCATCGTTAGAGAGTATGCTGTCTGGCCATCGGTGCCCATTGATGGTGCGTAGGTGTTTGCGGTGACAGGCATCGAGTTTGTCTAGAGCGGCCTTTGGAGCTGCCCAGCTGTTACAGTTATACAGCATCAATGATACGCAGGTTGCATTGTATAAACGTAGCCTCTTTATCAAGGGCATCTTTGATCTACGAATCCATAGCTTCCAGAAGGAGTGGAAAGCTATGTTCCCCATGACGCAGCGTGCAGAAATGTCAGCAGTACTGTAAAGCAGTGAGCCCAGGATTGTACTTTTCCTCCATGGTTCGCCGCCCCGAAGTGGGTCGTCATTTTCTATAGTTTCATGCTTTGTCAATATGGTTTACACAGTTTAAATAAATACACAAGGCCGAATCTGTACCGAATTGCATAATGAATTAATATTTTTATGACGTACATTCATTAGTATGCTAGCTAATGTAGACTATTCTTTTCGTATCAAATAGTTCTGTCTTCTCCTTTCTTCATGGGCCCTACAATGAGAATGACTCTCTTCTAAATGCTTTGCTCAGATCAACAGCAAAACTGGTTAGATCATAAGACGTCTGGCAGCTATTTGTTTCGTTGGTGTGAATAGGGACCCTATTTTATAGGTCTCATTTATGCCAGGTCTACATTTCTACCCGAGTGCCCATTAGTGTTAGTCAACTAACTTAGTTGTTATTGGTACCAATTTATACAGCTGGGTGGAGAGAGGCAAGTCGTCGAGGGAATCGCTTATGTTCGAAATAGTCCACCCCAGAGGCACGAACCTAATGTGTGCGAACCATTATCAAACCGACTCCATAATATGTCTTGGGACGTGAGTACTTGTTTAATTTTTATCATACTAATACATTTTGGGAAATCATCATTTGTGTGCTCAAACATATCCAATAGGAAAGATATGGGAATATTCAGCATGCATTCTTGAAGATAGACAAGGCATACATTTACCATCCATGATCTTAAAACCTGATCATTTCTATTATTCACTATATAGTATAATGTTTTATCCAACTTGCGAATTAAGGTCACTCATTTAGGGTGAACCATACCAGTTTGCAAAACACATTCATCTCCTTGGATCATAAGATATGCGTCACCTCTGCTTTCAGCCATATCTAAATAAGTCATGAATGCCTGTATGAACAATCATAACGTGGTCAGCTATGGTACAAAAATCCTAACGGCGAAATACGGAGGTTCCTTAAGACGGGTGGTTTTATAAACAACCATCTAAAGAACCACCATATTTTGTCCCAAAGGCACGTGTCCGTTATAGACAGGTTTGAGTGTAATGTTATGTGGCGTCATTACATACACATGCATAATTCATAATATCATATTAATGCATTGGCGTTGGCATCTCTAGTGGATTGTATTCTCCATATGTATGCGAAATTGCATTGCCATTTAACGGTGCATACAGCCTGGGGCTAATCCAGTGCGTGTTTGCTAGCAATTCAAACAGAGAACATAGAGCTAACATCATATCTATATTGAGCGCCATTTCTGATAACGCTGCATACTGGGTCTGTTTTGGGACAATACCTGGCCGTATAGGCCAGGCATTGATCCACTACCGGCCCAGTAACCTATATTATCAGGGATTGCATTCGTCTAGCTAGTTAGCCAGAGATACAGACAGACAGACAGACAGACAGACAGACAGACAAACAAACAGACAGACAGATAGACAGACAGACAGACAGACAGACAGACAGACAGACAGACAGACAGACAGACAGACAGACAGACAGACAGACAGACAGACAGACAGACAGACAGACAGACAGACAGACAGACAGACAGACAGACCGAGCGACCGACTAATCGACCGACCGACCGACCGACCGACCGACCGACCGACCGACCGACCGACCGACCGACCGACCGACCGACCGACCGACCGACCGACCGACCGACTGACCGACCAACCGACCGACTGACAGAACAACCGACTGACCAACCGTCTGACCAACTGACTGACTGACTGACATAGAGACAGACAGACAGACAGACAGACATGGAGGCAGGCAGGCAGGCAGGCAGGCAGGCAGGCAGGCAGGCAGGCAGGCAGGCAGGCAGGCAGGCAGGCAGGCAGGCAGGCATGCATGCATGCAGGCAGGTTGGCAGGCAGGCAGGCAGGCTGGCAGGCAGGCAGGCAGGCAGACATATAGATGGACACACTGTTGGACGGACGGATGCATGGACGGATGGATAGGTGGGCGGGTTGGCGGGCAGGTGGGTGGGTAGGTGGGTGGGTGGGCTTGCGGGCAGGTGGGTGGGCAGCCAGGCCGGCAAACAGATGGACGGACATACGGACACACGAACAGACAGGCAGACATCATGCAAGCAGAGTGGCAGACGGCAAAGCGCATGGATGGATGGATGGATGGATGGATGGATGGATGGATGGTGGATGGATGGGTGGGTTGGTGTGTGGGTTGGTGGGTGGGTGGGTGGGTGGGTGGGTGGTTGTTTGGGTGGGTGGGTGGGTGGGTGGGTGGGTGGGTGGGTCGGTGGGTCGGTGGGTGGGTGGGTGGGTGCGTGGGTGGGTGGGTGGGTGGGTGGGTGGGTGGGTGGGTGGGTGGGTGGGTGGGTGGATGGATGGATGGATGGATGGATGGATGGATGGATGGATGGATGGATGGATGGATGGATGGAAGGATGGATGGATGGATGGATGGATGGATGGATGGATAGATGGATAGATGGATGGAGGGCAGGCGGGCGGGCGGGCGGGCGGGCGGGCGGGCGGGCGGGCGGGCGGGCGGGCGGGCGGGCGGGCGGACGGACGGACGTACGGCTAGACGGACGGACGGACGGACGGACGGACGAACGGACGGACGGACGGACGAACGGGCGGGCGGGCGGGCGGGCTGGCTGGCTGGCTGTCTGTATGCATGGATGGATGGAGTGTTGGACGGGCGGATAGACTGCATTATGCGGGATGGTATAAATTATGCATACATGATCATGAGAAAGGACATAAATATGACAATTATCAATGCTATTTGGAACATGAACACCTTTCTGGTAGAGGAATTGATAATGAAATCACAAATCGAGGCGTTCGGTGAAGTTGTTTCTTTTAATATTAGCGGAATTATAACAACATTACACAGTCACTGTTTTCAGGTTAGTTCATGGCGATATTAACTCACAATTTTGCAAAAGGAAATGCTAGGCCTAGATTTTCAAAATATTCAACAGCCTACCTGTACAGTTACTTTGAAATTGAGATTCTGGGAATTCAGTGTTCAAATTAATAAAATAATTCATTTCAAATGTGAGACCAAGATGGGCTGGCTTTACTTAGGAATGGAAGGGTCCTAGCTAGAAATAGAACCCTCTATTTTTCTGGATTGAGTTAATATTAAACATGCTCGGAAGAGCACCTACATGATGACACCAAAGCTTGGTGGTCCTATAAGAAATGAGTTAATCTTAAGGAACCGTTATCTTCTGGTCTCAGGGGACACATAATCTCTAGAACTGACGGGCAACCGAACGCACAACTGGCAACAGCACCAAGCATCAGAGCCCACACGCTTCCAGAACACCAAAACTGCAGGACATGCGGCGGTGGTATGGTGGAAGCATTTGTGGGCTATTATGCTTGGCGTGGCCACCAGTTGTTGGTTCGATTCTTCGTCAATGCTAAATACAGCAATGCCATGAATACTTGGTTAAATAACCTGTGATGCATAACCTTTCTTATGAGAGCACGTTTCTGGAGCAATCAGTTCTTGGTTCTGCATAAAGTTGTCTGTTGCATCAGACATAATTTTTGAATAGATGGAATATTTGAAAACCGAAAGCCTCTATCCAATAAATCAATTAATCATGAGTTTACATTTAACTTCTTGTTGCCAACATTGTTTGCTGGTTTGTTGGCTGGTACGAGAGACGAGATAACAAATATCCATGATAATGCAGGTTACTAGGCCGGGTACTGTGCATTAGCGGCCCCGTACCCAGAATTATCTGGGATATGCACATGAAATGATGAACTACATATATTTGGGCTGACTGATATAAGAATGGTTGTTGTAAAACATAGATTTATGTTTCTGTGATCATAATCACTCGGCAAAAGCTTGCTAGACACAATTGTTAGTGTCACGAATGGCATAATTTTAAGAACTGAGATAGTTAGAATTCAGTTCTGAATGTGTTGATTTAATATCTTGCACAATGGCATCATTTATATGCTTAGATTATACGTTCCATGAGGAAATGCTTCATTAGTTCAGTAAAATGTAACTTAACATGAGCCCAGAGATGCCTACTCTATACCATCTTCTAATATTGAATGTGTGCCAATTGGCCAGAGGCTATAAGAGATAGACTCATTATGCGATAACAGGCCAGATAATGACATTTGTACCAGATATTAAAGAGCTAACGAGATATTCCGCTCATATGATGAGCGTACATCAACTTTGGCAACCTTTGTTATGGACAATAATATCCCTCATTTTGTGTAGATGTACTTTTCAAGTGTGGTATTGTCAAGAAAGATATTGTGTGCTGCTCTGTATTAACATTCGGTGATAGACGCCATTCCAAATATTTGGATATTAGTCATTTTACATGATGACTGCGTTCAAAAGCATCGTTCGTGAAGCGTGGCGTATTTCCGCACACGAATGTGCTTAATTTGCTCAATAAGTGGATTACGCACAGAGTTTATACACGAGGAACAATAATAGTTAAAATACAAAAGCAGCAAATGTCAAGATGTGTCCAATAAATCTTTTAAAATGACTGCTTGCCTGGTCTCTATGGCATGCCAAAACGCATCCATGTTGCGAAATATTATCTTGTTAACCATTTTGAAATTAATTTGACTGGCAGCTGCTGCATATGGCAGCGACAGCACCGAGTTTAAAATTAGGTTAAGCTATTCAATTGCTTTCCAGCATAACTGTCTTATATTTGAGACACTGGCTTAAAGGCGTAAAAGCTACCACACAAGAATCATATTATCAATATAACAGGTAATTATTTTGAGGTTTCAACTGTAATAGATCATATTACCAGCTTAGAACAGCAAATAGCGACGCCTTGTTCAAACTAATCCACAGTTAATATGCACTATTTAGGTGCATGGCACAGAATGGCATGTCTGCATGTACGGATTGGCATGTTGACTGAAAAAAGCCAAGACACTGATCTGTTGTAGAGCCTTTGGACTGTGAACGTCCGCATTGGTGATCATATCCGCTCAGTAAATCGACTTTCCACTCAATAAAGGAAAACATTGTATTTGCTGAGACGTCGATGTAGCTATTGAATTAGGATACCAGCTTCTCCGATGGGTTAGTGAATAATTTATTGGACGTTCAGGAAACATGTTGTTCATATCCAATAAAGCGGTACTTGGTAATTAGCTGGAACCATGAATCAAACTAACGTTTCAAATGCCCCTGGTATTTCTCTGATGGCAGAACTCTTGTTGAGGCGCTATGTTCCAAGTGTATAAACTAACGAAGACTGATTTAAAGATAACTGCGACATAATTTCTAAACTGAATGACATCTATTCTTTTGTACATTTAGTAACTAGGCGTCTCAATGGTGAAATATTTGATTCTGTCCGATGCGACATAATTTATAAAAAGTTTTTTAACGTTTGTAGACAACTTCTTGACCAATAAGCTATCTTCGGAACAATCTGGGTGACATTCAGAATAAGATGTGACAACTATCAATGGTGGCTTATGCAAACGTAATGCTTAGCAATTTCATTTTTAAAATCATACAGACACCACTCAGAGGAAATAATACAAATGTAACGGGCTACTGGTTCCATCACATAGGCGCCGAGCCAGCGACAGTTTCCAATAAAAATATCCCTTTCTTACATCATTGTCTTTGTAAGCATCTCACAATATTAATACATCGAACCTCGCTATCAAACTCTTCCTACTGTGTACGATCAGAATATGGTTGAAGTGCTTTTGTAGTATTGTCCGTAATTATGATTCAATACAGCAGGTGCCATATAAATTCCGGTGTATGATTGAATTATATACGACTGTGCGTAGATAGTGTTGACAATAACAGAACAATTGAGAATATGACTCTGTACTCGTCAATAGTGACTTGACACCAGACACGGATCAACAGAACTAGAGGTAAACCTGTCTAATATGGTGACTTATTGGCCATCTAATCGTGATCTAATAGTGATGCCTAAAAGGGATGGTCACTTAATATAAGTGTGCTGGTAGAATAAATGGTATTCGGGGTGTGTGGACCCATAAAACGGAAATGACTTATGACCAAAAATATTTGTCCATAATAGACATGTGTAGCTGCACTCTGGCTCTTGGTAATGGATGGAACCACTCTGCCACTCAAGTATATGACACCATAATCCATAGCGTCACATGAAGACTGACATCACAATAAAAATATGCAATGAGTGACATATCTAGCTCCGTAATGCATATTTAAAGTACATTAAGTGTATTAATTATATGTCTTTGATGGATTTTAGGGCCTATATAATAAAGGCTTTGTTGAACATTTCGAATGTAAATTGACTGGACGCTGTTGCTGGAATTGGTAGCAATCGCTTCCAATTAAATTAGTTTAAAATATTCAACAACATAAGTGCATAATTACATTCCAAAATGGATTCTGGTAATCAAAGGTTCAAATTTTATTAATCGATATCAACAATCCGCAGCAGTGATAGAAATGCATCCCGATTTTAACATGAATATTACACATATTAGATACAGCGTCATAGGAAAAGCGATGCTTGAAATCGACATTGTGCTATTCTGTTCAGACCAGCTCCTTAGACCATACCATAAATTATTCAGGAATAGGCACAGTGGAGGGCTATAAACTAACCAACAGCAACCCCCCCATATAATTTGACCTGCATTTGGGAGATCACTTACTGAGCTAGGAATTTGCCGGGCATATGAAACCTGACTGTAGGTGTAGATTTGTGTCAGAGACATCATCACAATTTTCTCATGTTTCGAATACAAATGAAATAATTACACAATATGGCAAATGTGTTGGACAAGTTTGTTATTTTATCCCATTTATACACACGGTTACAATAGCAAACATTTTTAGGTACACGACATGTCTTAGGAATATTCAGAAACTAACTAGTCGCTACTTATGTATTTGGTAGCTTTGAAGATTGTACATCATTTGGTGAATGTAAACCCAGAAGATTGTGAAACTAATTTGACAAAAACTAGTTGCTACCCCTGGAGGCAGCAGCAACCAGTTCCAGTCAAACGAATTTAAAACCTACTCAACAAACTATTTAATTTAAATTGTAAAGAAGTTTGCTGATTTGACATTTTGGGGTCAATTTATGCCACGCCCATTCCTAGCTAAGTGCCGTCCATGCATTGTCCATGTTTGGATCGATCAAACTCTGAAGTCCCTGAATCTCGATGCAATATGTAACATATGTCTGGTTACGTCGGTTAGACTACCAGGTTCCAATTAAAGATATGCCAGATCTAATTGTGTGTACAGAACAGCTGGTGAAACACTTCATACCACCAATCCATTGATAATGCTGTACATGAGCATGAATCCAGCACTTCATCATTTATAGAGATTAATGGGGATTGCGCTACCTTATTGGATTATTTCGAAACCATACTATGTCTCTGTCTCAGAATTCTAAGATAACAGGCAACCTGTGTCATGATTGATCACCGTCGTGGGTTTGATTAAATGTTGGAATGAGTTTCCGATGTTGGGTTTCAGGATTAAATGCCATTTTATCAAGTACGCATAGGTAGACAAGGTACCTTGACAAAGCATTACCATTCCACATTGCAACTTAATTGCATTTTTATGTTATTATGTGATTTTCTCACATATTGTAACCAAAGTCCTCCTCTTTATGCTGTAAGCTGTACATTATACTTTATTCGTTGAAAGAGTGTAAGTTGACTATTATTTGAGACAAATTGGGTATGACGTCAGAAGTGATCTGAATTTGAGCCCGCCCCTATATTTTCATATTAATTGAAATGTTATGTTTTTGCTGTGTGATGAACTCTTACATTATATTGTAGCAGCAACAACAACAACAACAACAACAACTACTACTACTACTACTACTACTACTACTACTACGACTACTGATGCTGCTGCTGCTTCTACCGCTGCTGTTGTTGCTGCTGCTGCAGCTGCTACTGCTACTGCTACTACTATTACTCTGTCTACTACTACTATTACCAGCACCTGTTTTCAAGACACGTTCACTTTATTTAGCAATGCCTATAAGTTGTATTAGGTGATCGTCTCTCTTCAGTGGTCATCAAGTAATGACACATTCAGTGCTTGAAATCCATAAGTCTGACTATAATCTATTATTCCACACATTACTACGTTGAATTCTCTTCTGATGTAATCCATTGGTCCGTGCTTATCACTCCATGTCTCAAAACGGAACAACTCAGTAAATCGACTTTCGACTCAATAAGGGAATAATTTTTATTTGCTGAGCCGTCAATTTGGTCTATTGAGTTAGATCACTAGCTTCTCGACTGGACACTGTGTTGGTGAATAATTTATTGGACCTTCAGAAAACATGTTGTCCATATCCAATAAAGCGGTACTTGGCAATTAGCATGAAACATAAATCTGATTAATGCTCCGTATGTCCTTGGAGTTTCTCGGGCGGAATAAATCTATTGAAGAAATGTGAGTAGTAATACTATAAGTGTATACAGTAAATAAGCATCGATTTGAGTCAACTGTGAGGGATAATTTTAATAGTGTAACTCATCTATGTCTCATCAATCATAAGCTAAATGGGAGGAGCCTTGATTCCTTGTCTTCATTTGCATACATGTTGACATTTCCTTGCGATGCATTGTGATGTCTAAAGTGTCTAATGAATGCCTGAGATTATCATTCCAGAAGTAAACGAACTGTTCTATTCTTTCTCAACGAGTTGTGAACATTATAATGACAAGCGCCTACAGTCAATACACCAAAATGATTTAGCATAAGAAAGTGCTTTTTATCTGGGCATGATTTTGAATTTATTTTTTAAAAGGTACACCATATCATTCCATGTCATACATAAGTCACGCTGGTAAGGAAGCAAAATGGTACAGTTCCATAAACTAATTAAGCACCTATGTAACTGTATATGCAGATGCAATAAGAGACATGCAGGAATTAGCAGAATAATTAGGTAATGCGGTAGGAAGAAGCCTGTAATAACATTGTGAGAACATTTGTGTTTCAATACCACAGATTTTCCACATGGACATTATGATTCAATTGCTACAGTACGTTACATATGCAACTATGTCTGTCTTGAAAACACGATTGACTGTATTGAGAGAGGCATGGTACTCACTAAGCTATTCCCTACAAGTACAAGTACATGTAAGAATTATTATGTTGAATATTTTAAAACTAATTTGACTGGAGGCTGTTTCCAACTATAGCAGCAACCAGGCTTGGGTACAAGTGTAAATGCATTTGCATGTGCATTTGAATGGATTTGCATGTGCATTTGAATGCATTTGCATGTGCATTTGAATGCATTTGCATGTGCATTTGAATGCATTTGCACTTGCATTTGCATTTAAATGCAATTATGCAATTTTTGACTCATTTGCATTTGCACTTGCATTTGAATCTCATATATTTGCATTTGCATTTACATTTGGATAAAAAGGGTTGCATTTGCATTTAAGTTTTCAAATGCATTTGCGTTTTATTCAAAGGCACTACTTTTTTCATTTACATTTCTTTCAAAATAGGATGGAGCCTCGCTGCTTCTGCTGCTGCTGCTGCTGTAAATAGCAGCCACAGCACCCAGCAAGGGATCTCTAGAGTAAAATTAAATATGATCACTTAAATAGTAAGGAATTGGTGCTTCCATTCTCTTGTCCAATGTATTGACCCTTTAACCCATACATACAAAACCACTGAAATCATTGGCTCAGTGATTGTCTTCTCTTGGCCTGCAAATGGGCATTTGTAAAGACCACGACAATGGCTGGTCTTTCTGGTTTGGGCATAAAAGGTTTAATATGACAATTGGACTAAACGTTGTTGTTGTGTTAATCAATATGGTGATTTTCAGGAAAATTAATAACATTCATACACTCATCTGTTTTAAAAATACAGGTGGTCACTAGAGCACTTTTGATTGTACAATCTGTTCAACAAGTACTTGCTATATTTTTTTGTCAAGATACTTCCTTTCAAAGTAATTAGCTTGAGCTTAGTAATATATCTCTGGTTGCTCAATCTATGAATAGGGTATTGTAACTCCATTCATTCAGAAATCTCTTAATCCTTTATTTGTCAACATTGACCTTTTGAATGTCCATTTGCATTACAAGAGAAGACAATTTTTGAAAATGTATTACTCGATAATCGAGTCAGTCATTCCAGTGGTAAATCTTCAAAGATTATCTTCTTGGAATGCAAATGGACGTTTACCAAGATCAATACATAATAGATGCTGATAATTCTGAATAACATGGGTTAATTTACTGCTCACCCATTGTGATTAGAAGCACATGTCATTCAGTCTAACTATACACACATACTCAGTCATGCGTTATCTTAGCCATAGGAATTAACATTTAATCGTTTGAATCCGGAAATCCGAGAATCTTAATTCAGGTTTGAACAAGCAGATGAATATTTAGAAAAAAATTTGACTGAAAACCTTTGCTTACAGCTTTTGCATGTAATTTGACTGGAATCTGTTGCTGCAATAGGCACAGCAGCAGTTATCAATCAAATTACTTTCCAAATATTCAACATTATGTTTGATAATTATTTTGAAAGTACTTTGACTGGCACATGTTGTTTCCATGGACACAATAGCCATCAGTGAAATTACTTTCAAAATAGTCAAGCAAATCTGAAAATGAAATTCTCTAATGGTTACCCCTTAAAGGTGAAATAAGTATTATTTCTTTCATAGAAAAGTTCCATTTGCAGATAGAGACTATTTTTGAAAATTTTACACTGAAATGGCTAGTTCGATAAGCAAGCCAGTCATTCCAGTGGTAAAATTTCAAAATTTTTATTTTCTTGGTCTGAAAATTGGCATTCTTAAGATCAATACAGATGCCGTGTTTAGTCAGTTTGTCCAATCCTGGGTTAATAATAATATGTTATTCTTTATTGTTTATCATGCTTTAACAATCTGTACATCTAAAAGAAATGGATTATTTTAATTTCCAACAGTGGTTATTAAAAAAATACAGTCAAATCATTTCTCCTACGTTAGAACCTACTACACGATTAGATTATGTTACACAATGTTCTCCCAAAGATAGTCACTCCCAGCATGTGCATAGTTGACAGATGCATAGTACAGTGTTCCAGAATTTCAGTACCAGAGGTATGTCCACATATTCAAATGCATTTGTAAATGCATTTGCATTTGCACTTGCACTTGGATTTAAATAAGGTGCACACATTTGTATTTGCATTTAAATGCAATCGAGCTAGGGTGCATTTGCACTTGCATTTGCATTTGCATCATTTGCAAACATTTACATTTGCATTTAAATGCAATACACTTGTACCCAAGCATGGCAGAAACAGCTTCCTGTCGCATACGTTAACAATATTCAGGAACTAGACTGTATGTTTGCATTGAAACTGAGATATTGAGACTCTGGGGGTTGAAGATAGGTGGGTAGGTCGGAATAAGGAATGACTTTTGGAGATACGATAGGGCGCTTCTTTAAGAATCATTAGTACATACCTTAAACTATCTTCATGTCTGGCTACAAAACAGGTGTCCCCTATTAACAAGAGTACCTCTACATAGCCTTCTTGTTATTTTCATGATCATTGCGCACATTGAAAATAGCCCCATAGGGAAAACCGTGTCGGAGACTTTGTGTCCTTCTGTCTGAACAACATTTTAGATGTCATAAATTATTGAGGAAATTCAGGAATACGTAGTGTGTAGAGCCATAAACAAACCATCATAACATATTATCTGGCCTGAAATTTGGCGATGTCTTACTAGGAATTATCAGTACATATACATTGTGCAACTTGAGGGTGGGTATGGGTTGGTGGACGGTTGCTCAAGGCGATTTATGACGGACACCACACTCACAATTTCTCTCATGACTTCAAAGATACATTATGGATTGGACGATATGGTAAGAAGCTATGGATTGGACAGGAAAGTTGTTTTATCCCAGCTTGTGGATTGGGGCAGCTCCCACCGAGTAAAACAGTCTACAACAGTCGGCCTCCTGTAGCCGCCTGTGTTCTGACCTGTTTTGACAACCCACCTTCCCTCATGTAGGCGTGGATCGTGGATCGGCAGCGCCCACCACGTTCCGTTTTTAAACCCCTAGTTTATAACTACTCACACACGCACGCACGCACGCACGCACGCACGCACGCACGCACGCACGCACCCACCCCACCCCACCCACCCACCCCACATGCACACACACACACGCACGCACACACACACAAACACATCACTGTTGTTAACAGAGATGTATATGTGCACTGAAACACGCACACAACACACAAAACACACATACGCACGCACGCACGCACGCACGCACGCACGCACGCACGCACGCACGCACGCACGCACGCACGCACGCACGCACGCACACGTGTGTAATTATAAACAATTCCCACACGAGACTTGTGTTAGTTGACTAGTCACGAGAATGGATGGTGTGGAAAACCATTAGATGTACAGCTACGACTATTATGCATTCCATTGTCCATAATACACCTGTTGTTATAGTTGTTGCTGCTGTGGATGCTGCTATAATCTTTGTCACAGCCACTACTACTACTACTACTACTACTACTACTACTACTACTACTACTACTACTACTACTACTACTACTACTACTACTACTACTACTACTGCTACCGCTACTGCTACTACTACTACTGCTGCTTCTACTGCTGCTGCTGCTTCTGCTACTGCCGCTGCTGCTGCTGCTGCTGCTGCTACTATTACTACTACTACTACCACCACGACGACGACGACGACGACGACGACACCGACGAGGACGACCACGACGACGATGACGACGACGATGTCGCACCAACACCGGCACTATAAAGATGTACCACAGCAGCAGCAATAGTAGCAACGACTAGGGCGACAGTAGTTGCAGCAGCAGTAGCAGCAGCAGCACCATCTGCAATTGTTTTTAATGTGCCATACTAACGTTGGTGTCAGCAGCGACCTTCGCTGAGCTCCTCAGGGGGAATACCTTCATCCGCGTCTCCGGGAGACGGTCGTTCAGCCCTTTGATCAACATTAATTGCTGAATCAGAAGCAACGAGAAATTACCCAGATTGATTTAACCACTACTGTTAGGGAGGTTACATACATCTACCTGTACAATGCTGTTTGATCGATCTTTATTATCCAGTTCTTTATTAGCCATCAGTAATCCTTTTGAGAACGATTTTACTTAAATAAACTGTTGCTGTAACAGATTTCAGCGAATCCGGAAAACGAACGCCAGCAACGACCCTTCACAATACTATGACAGAGTACAGGTTACACCGCGTCTGGAATACTGAGAGATACACTCTTAGTATCAGTCACAAAGTGATGGTTTGCAGGCCTAGGGCACTTTCACCATTTCTTAATGGCAAATTAAATGAGATAATACGATACGATAATGATGATTCTGCTTTTCGTATATTAATCTAAGTTAGGAAAATGGCCAAATCTGTAGCTGCGCAATTGACGCGTGAAAATAATACTTCATGAGCGTAATATGATATATTAATTAACAACGAGAATTGAATTGCTTGTGTTTACTTATTTGCAGGGTATGTCGGTTACACACATTGCAGGGTGTGTAGATTACATAAATTGCTGAGTATGTATGTTACATACATTGTAGGGTATGGAGGTTACACACATTGCAGGGTATGTAGGTTACATACATTGTAGGGTATGGAGGTTACACACATTGCCGGGTATGTAGGGTACATACATTGCAGGGTATGGAGGTTACACACATTGCCGGGTATGTAGGGTACATACATTGCAGGGTATTGAGGTGACACACATTGCCGGGTATGTAGGTTATACATATTGCAAGCTATGTAAGTTACACACATTGCCGGGTATGGAGGTTACATACATTGCAGAGTATGTAGGTTACACACATTGCAAGGTATGTAGGTTACACACATTGCAGGGTACGTACGCTACACACATTGCATGGCATGTAGGTTTCATACATTGCAGGGTATGTAGGCTACACACATTGCCGAGTATGTAGGTTACACACATTGCAGGGTATGTAGGTTACATACATTGTAGGGTATGGAGGTTACACACATTGCAGGGTATGTAGGTTACACACATTGCAGAGTATGTAGGTTACACACATTGCAGGGTATGTAGGTTACATACATTGTAGGGTATGGAGGTTACACACATTGCCGGGTATGTAGGGTACACACATTGCAGGGTATGGAGGTTACACACATTGCCGGGTAGGTAGGGTACATACATTGCAGGGTATTGAGGTGACACACATTGCCGGGTATGTAGGTTATACATATTGCAAGCTATGTAAGTTACACACATTGCCGGGTATGGAGGTTACATACATTGCAGAGTATGTAGGTTACACACATTGCAAGGTATGTAGGTTACACACATTGCAGGGTACGTACGCTACACACATTGCAGAGTATGTAGGTTACACACATTGCCGGGTATGTAGGTTACACACATTGCCGGTATGTAGGTTACATACATTGCCGAGTATGTGGGTTACACACATTGCAGGGTATGTAGGTTACACACATTGCCGGGTATGTATGTTACACACATTGCCGAGTATATGGGTTACACACATTGCAGGGCATGTAGGTTACACACATTGCCGGGTATGTAGGTTACACACATTGCCGGTATGTAGGTTACATACATTGCCGAGTATGTGGGTTACACACATTGCAGGGTATGTAGGTTACACACATTGCCGGGTATGTAGGTTACACACATTGCCGGTATGTAGGTTACATACATTGCCGAGTATGTGGGTTACATACATTGCAGGGTATGTAGGTTACACACATTGCCGGGTATGTAGGTTACATACATTGCAGGGTATGTAGGTTACACACATTGCAGGGTATGTAGGCTACACACATTGCCGGGTATGTAGGTTACACACATTGCAGGGTATGTAGGTTACACACATTGCCGGGTATGTAGGTTACATACATTGCAGGGTATTTAGGTTACCCACATTGCAGGGTATGTAGGTTACACACATTGAAGGGTATGAAGGTTACATACATCTACCTGTTTGCACACTTACACACTTACCTGGACATCCATACACGTCAACAGAGGGAACCATTTCTAACTAGCCACGCCCATTTCTAAACATGTCCCGCCCTCTTTTTTACGTGTGCTGGCATCTATATGCTGTGAATCATGATTTCCCAGAATGCCAATTCCCAGGTAATCAGACAGCCACTCTGTTTAATATTCTGAAACTAATTTAAGTGGATGCGGTTGCTGGCCTATTGCAGCCACAGCGCCGATGTAAATTAGTTTCGAATTATTCAAAAGCAAGTATATTACACGTCGTACACTTGACGGACATTTCCAGCTTCACGACAGAGTATTTGGTAGTGTTGGTATATACCCTAAGAACTAACATATCCAAAATTTCAAATTTTGTCAAAAAATGCCCCGGAGCCGAAAATTGATCACTTCATGAATCGCGTCCATTAACGAAATTCATATTTATAACAATGCCCCTAAGTGTACTATGCGCAGGTAACCTCCACAACGGGCATCGATCAGCCTTTGTGATCAAAATATGATGGTTCTTAAAGACATAAAGAACCACCATATTTTGATCACAAAAGCTGCATACAATAACAACTGTGCTATGGTAAGCGACCACCTGTCTCTTGTGACCGCTTTCAATGGTCCATATAGTGTCAATTATAGATAGGATTACAATACAGCTCCTAAATAATTAAACATCTTTTACTAAACAAAAACTAATGAGCAAATGTTTGCCAATAACTGCTGATAAATCACGTGATTGTAAAAATAAGAAAAACCCCAAAAGCGCTGCCTTAAACTTTCGAATACACGTACCCATTCACGCACTCATTAGCACGAACATACCCACGCACGCACACATGACCACACATCAGGTTGAGACAGAAAGGGCCAACGCGTGTAAGGCGGCTGCTCTATGAAATAACTGTATGGGCATCGATAAACAATTAGACCGAGAACGCATCTGGGTGATTCTGCGGACATTATATTCGGGCTGTTTGATATTGTTTCAATTCACACTTCTGGATGTCGCACCTCAATCGGCTGAATATTCTCTTAGCTATCGTCCAATAACTAGTGTGGATGCCCCAACCCAGCATTAATGCCTGCAACATTCGGGAAGGGTGGGGAGTGATAGAGAAAAATCGAACGAGAGAGAGTGCGTGCGTGCGTGCGTGCGTGCGTGCGTGCGTGCGTGCGTGCGTGCGTGCGTGCGTGCGTGCGTGCGTGCGTGCGTCTGTTCTGGCGTGTATGAATGCGTGAGCGTGGACACGTACGCGCACAGAATCATCGCGAACATTTGGCCCCAATAATAGTATAATGCAATCGGCGGTCTGGAATGAGAAAACCTATTTTCTTTGATGTCGCGCATGCGTATAGATCGAATCGGATTTTGTTAATGGAATAGGATTACAGCGTATTCCAATATACTGTATGTTCCCCGAGGTGACCATGAGTTAATAATTTAGTCCATGGTGCCAAGAATAAAAGAAGTGTGTAGCCTGTGGCGGAAATCTTTGATGTATGTAAGCTATTGAGCATAGTGACTGAGATTGCATGATCTCTGTGTACCTAAGATCTGCATCGTCTGTGTTAAACTGTTACCTCTTCCTGTTATTGTAAATACGTGGCTGATGAAATCGGTCATGAACATATCATAATGGACGCGCTCTCAGGGATCCATATTCAATATAGGGACCAATTTTTAGTTATGCCCGCCCATTTGTAGTTATGCCTCGCCCACGCTTTTTCAGCGTTGGGCGCGATCGAACCATGAATTTGCACAAACCCAATTTCAAGCTAACGATGCAGGAAGCATGTTGAAGATTTTGAAACTAATTTGATAGGCATCCCAGACGTTTCCACGTTGATGAAGGAGCTATAATTCCGTAATTCATTGCGCAATTTGATTGCTACTCCACTAAGGAGCTAGACATTCCAGTGAACAGATTTTCCAAAGAAATGCATAGGCCGTTTTTCTCTGCTTCTCTATGAAATTGTTAACGTTTTCGTCATATAATGAGAGATTGTTATAGGCTGCATCTGAGCACAATATATGGTATAACGATTATTTGTCAATTGAGCTGTTTTGGGACCCATTTTATAACAGCTTTCATAAAATGTATGCTGAACAAGTTGGTCAGTGATTAAATAAAGTATATGGACCATAGAAATATGTGATCAAACATGCAGAAAAATACAAATGTAGCCTGACCTTTATGGTAATGGGACATTATAATCAACCAACTAGAAAACTATAGTAAACTTTATAATGGGAACAGTTCAAAATATAATTATGTTAATGAGTTTGTTGCCTGAGTTAGGTTGTTTCGCTCAATTCGTGCAAGAAGTTGTGTGACACCAACATTTTAATTAAGGTATATATGTAGGACGACGACACACATACAGATTTATAACTGTGAACTATCGAGTATATGACAGCATAAACAATTACGTCACGTATAGGGTGACGTCACAATCAAAGTCGTAATAGATGCCGGACGTATCTAGCCAGTCAGGTGTACGAATTGTATCTCTTTACTATTTAATAGACATGCTGCCAGAGGCAAAAACAGCCACCAGTCAAATTAGTTTTAAAATATTCAACTGGCTAGCTGTATGTTTACCAGCAAATTGCGATTCTATGAATTCATGATTCAAGGAATATAGATCGATCCCAACATCTGTGCAATGTATGGGTGGAGCTTAACTAGATGTGGGCGTGACATAGCTAAAGGCGGGTTCCTCCATTGTCTTAAGTTTTCCTCATCTACCCATCGTTTACAGGATTTTCAGTGTTGTTGGAATCTGCTGTTATCAGGAACAGCTTTGAGAAACACTGATGTCAAAACGCACATTTCATGAAAATATGGACCTTAGTCCCTGCTATTACTTTGAGATTGATTATTTTTCTCTGGTTTACCAGCCAATTCAAATACTAAAACAAGGAACAATACCGGTAATAATTCCACAAGACAACATTTCCCATCCCCATATACACGTTAGCAAACATGAGAAATCAATCAATGACTGACTTTCACGAGCAAGCCATTGAGATATTGGCAGAAATAGCTAATTAATTTCCTTAAATAAATACACTCGATAGAATACTATGTTGATGTGAAGAGCTGTACAGTTATACGCAATGCAGAGGAGACATGCTCTTCACAAAGAAAGTTCTCCATATTGAAATATATACAAGTAAAGGGATGGCAAATTAGGACATGTTCGGATGACGAACTGTAAGTAACTTTTGGTGACTATTTGCCAATCGAGCACAGAATTTCCGTGACGCATAATTATGCGTTCTACTAATAGATAGTTGGAGGGAATTAGTTATTTTATCTATCAATGTAATGCGCAGATGGATGAATTGACAAGTGCTTTGCCTTAGATTCGACTGTGGCTATGGCGACATTCATTGCGTATCTGGATCATGACGCCAGCTTACATATAACGTAACTGATTATGACATCGACTCGTAAATGAAGGTAATAATGTGTATATTAATGGGAACGAGTATGATATTGTATTCATGATAAGACATGATTGATGTAATTTTAGAGCAAATTCACTTTTACAGTTCACATAAGTGTATATATCTCTGCCCCTCTCGATACGATATGTAAAGATGTCTGATTTCAAAGGAACCTGAACATGAAGCTAATTCGAAACAAGCTACGGTACTGAAAGCTCAGTGTGTAATGCCTACCATTCTGCATACTTTACTGGCAGATAGTTCAAAGTATCAGTTCCCTAAATCATAATGACCAGTCACAAAAACATGTAGGCATACATACACTCGCGTACACTTGACAAGCTTGGAGGAGCGGGGGTTCGCCAATGCAAGTACGCAGGTTTGCTCATCCCAGGCAGATCAATTTTGAAATGCAGAGGCTGTCAGATGTATCTCCTGTATTTCAGTTGTTTTCTCAAGGCTTCGTTGGTGTGGGCTTGGTGTGGCATACACCAGGACGGAGTGTGAAATGTTCATGATGGTCATAGCTACGATTCAGTACCCATTTTGATTATGATGCCGGCCTACATGTAACGTAATTCATAATGCTATCATGTGCTTGACTAACATTGGAAACATCCAATAATGTGTACTCACCGATGGCTGTGTATATGATGACAATGAGTACGCCAAGCAGGAGCGAAATCCCGAATGCTAAGAAGCTCGTGTTTAGAATCTTCTTGAGCAGTAAATGTTCGGTTGCACTTCTAGCATTAAATATCACCTCGAAGTCCTCCCGGCCTTTCATCCTGTCATCACGTAATATCCGGGTGAGTTCCATCAAGAACGCTTTAGCTTTTTCCTTTTTAGATCCACCACCATCTGGATCTGAATCCACATAATCTTCCGGTTCCTCAATTATCACCTCTATTGTTGGTGGAGCCCGGATTGTGGGACTCGGCTCCATTTCTCTATATGGAATCGGATACCAGTTTTCTTCCACAACGAGGTCCAGGTCATCTACTGAGATAACGGTCCTCTATGGTGTCTGGAATACGTATCCATTGACTTATCGTCCTTCATGTATTGATATTTGTGTTAGGTTAATTTAATATTTTCACACACACTAAATAAGGGGAAAATTGCGTAAAACATTGCTATTATAACATCATATTAAATTATTGTCAAATGTTAGATTACATTCTCAGCGTTGAAGTTCAAAAATATCAATTTCAAGATAATTATACATGAATCCAAGTTGTAGACAACTTTGAGACTATTTTGACTGGAACATGTTGCTTCCATACATCCAGTCAAAATAGTTTCAAAATATTTATCACTATATTTCCAGAATTGTAAATGATTCCTCGACTATTTTCTTCCGGTACAACGAGATATACCAGCCACTTAAAAAAAAGCCAAAGAGTAGGTTGTAGTGTAAGAAAAATATGTGTATAGAAAAAGGTTTTGAAGCCACTATATGACGATTGCTTAAGAGGTTGTTCATTGCATTGCAACAGTGAACCTTTCTTTTACCACAGGATGTAGGTGGTCTCTGAAACCGCGTTGACTGTATCCATGGATACAATGTGGACATGCCCTCACTTAGCTACCTAGAGCCATGGTTACGATACCATCACTCAGATACCGGGATACAGGCTTGCGATGACATCCCTGAGATACCTGGATCTAGGCTTCACTCAGATACCGGGATCCAGGCCTGCGATACGAGCACTTAGATACTCGAACTAGGTTGGCGATGCCAACACTTAGATACTGGGATCCAGGTTTGGGATGCCCTCAATTAGATACTAGGATCCAAGCTTACGATGCCCTCACTTATATTCGCGGATCTAAGCTTGCAACAACATCACTTAGAAATCCTAAGCCCTGCATCTTATTGCCTCTTTTCGATCCAGGATCATCCCTTGCGATTACCTCACTTGGATACCAGGATCCAAGCTTGCGATACCATCACTTTGATAGTTGGAGTCAGACTTGTGATGGTCTCACTTACATACTGTGCTTCAAGGTTGTGATACTCTTATTTAGACAGCGGGATCAAGGCATTTGATGCCTTCACTTCGATCCTGGACCCGGACTTGCAATAACATTACAAACATAGCGAAATCAAGCCAGTGGGATGGCCGCAGTTTGGCAGCGGAATCCAGGCTTGGGATGACCGCAGTTTGAAATCGGAATCAAGCCTTGAGATGACCTTAGTTTGAGTGTGAAATCCAGGTCTGGGAATCTGGGGTTGGAATGACCTCAGATTGAGATTTGAATCCAGGCCCAGTAAACTAGGCCTGTAATAACCTCAGGTTGAAACCGTAATCCATGCGTGGTATGACCTCACTTAGATACCATGATCAGGGCTTGAGATGCACACATGGATATTGGGTATCGAGCCAGTCATTCCAGTGGTAAACTACAAGACTCCCCTTGGTCTGCAAATGGAGATAGCTCCACTCCAAAGGTATATTTTGGTCGGCTTCGTCATGAAACGTTTAAACATTGATCAGTGCATTACGAAAATAATTCGCTGGTATCAAATTTGAAATATACTGAATAACCCTTGATACGGTCATGACGCGCCTACATCATATTAAATGTGACATCAGCTAACAAGTAACTGTTTTGGTTATGATAATAACACAAGATACTTGAGCAGCAGATCGGATCCCTCCGTTGCTGTTTATACCCTTGTCAAAAATTGTGCTACATTTTATCGCTCAGTGTAGAGCATCCCCTCCATCATAATGTATTTGAATAATTATAACTAAATATCGCATAGACCCTATTATATAGCGCATAACGTACACTGCTATGTTCCGAACAATATATATCAAGACACATGACTTTGACACAAACTCGCATTTGTTTAAATGGTTCCCGGACGAGTTACGAAAACATGGAACAGAACAACGCAGTGGATGTATATATTCTCACCTTTCTATTTCCACATTGAGTCAGAGATATTACGATTATTGGCAGATGATCTGAAAATGGATGGATACATAAATAGTAACACAATCCATGACACATTTATTCTTGTTTCCATTGCAATCAGAACGTAATACTAATTCAACTTCTGTAGTCATTGCACAAAATACTTTCAAGTAAAACGAAATGAGCGTTTGCATACACGCAGCATCGCGAACCTTCTCCCTTCGTTCAAATGACACAATAAAATATGCATAGCTGCCACAGCGCATATCAGAAATAATGTAAATGTTTCCAAAACACACCAATTTCGAACTCAATATAAGAAATCTTCTGTTTAAATATTTTGAACATAATTGGATTGGAAGACATTGCTGCTTGAGGCATCAATGTCTTCCGATCCAATTAGGTTTAAAATAATCAACAGTATGTTTTATTTTGTTTTGGAAACGTGTTAAGTTATTTCTGAGCTGCGCTGTAAAGTTAGCTTACCAGTTCTAGCAGACAGTTCGATAATGTTTTCTCATTTCTTTTACCGGTTGTTAAGCGTGTATGCTCGTTAACAGACGACACAATGATTTCAGGTGTTTTATACTGATGCCACAGGTAAAGGAATACACATCATAGCGAAAGCGTGGTGAAAACACAATCAATATTTGTAATATTGTGCTAATTTCCACGCCCACTTCTGCTTTAAACCAATACATATGCTTATTGGATTTGACAAGTTCCCATTTTTAATCCGTTTTATCCGGAATTTCTCTTCACTTGTAATATTCTAATAACTGCAGAAGTGAAAGTGGCTGCAATCTACTGACTTTCAGTCAACTTGTTTTCAAAATC
>CM067375.1:47028868-47039056 GCA_034401795.1 Chaetoderma sp. LZ-2023a
AACCAGGCATCTTTCCACTGGACCACCGCACCAAGACTAAAAGTCAAGGATTGGCCGACCAGCTTTCACATGTCTGATATACTGACACACTGACGATTCATATGGGACTATCTGTGGATGCATCTGTCACAATCAATCCTAGGCTTTTACGCCTATTGTACTCTGACTCCAGCACGGCTCTGGCAGTATATGTATTTTTATTTTATTGACGCACTGGCAACGTGCGGCTTCAATTTCCATGTGCTAACTTAGCCGACAGTGCTGCACCCGTTAGTTTAATTTGTTGATCACCATCTCCCGGTCGGGGGATCGAACCGTCATCCTGCAACTCCGCATAGCATCAGCAACCAGGCATCTTTCCACTGGACCACCGCACCAAGACTAAAAGTCAAGGATTGGCCGACCAGCTTTCACATGTCTGATATACTGACACACTGACGATTCATATGGGACTATCTGTGGATGCATCTGTCACAATCAATCCTAGGCTTTTACGCCTATTGTACTCTGACTCCAGCACGGCTCTGGCAGTATATGTATTTTTATTTTATTGACGCACTGGCAACGTGCGGCTTCAATTTCCATGTGCTAACTTAGCCGACAGTGCTGCACCCGTTAGTTTAATTTGTTGATCACCATCTCCCGGTCGGGGGATCGAACCGTCATCCTGCAACTCCGCATAGCATCAGCAACCAGGCATCTTTCCACTGGACCACCGCACCAAGACTAAAAGTCAAGGATTGGCCGACCAGCTTTCACATGTCTGATATACTGACACACTGACGATTCATATGGGACTATCTGTGGATGCATCTGTCACAATCAATCCTAGGCTTTTACGCCTATTGTACTCTGACTCCAGCACGGCTCTGGCAGTATATGTATTTTTATTTTATTGACGTACTGGCAACGTGCGGCTTCAATTTCCATGTGCTAACTTAGCCGACAGTGCTGCACCCGTTAGTTTAATTTGTTGATCACCATCTCCCGGTCGGGGGATCGAACCGTCATCCTGCAACTCCGCATAGCATCAGCAACCAGGCATCTTTCCACTGGACCACCGCACCAAGACTAAAAGTCAAGGATTGGCCGACCAGCTTTCACATGTCTGATATACTGACACACTGACGATTCATATGGGACTATCTGTGGATGCATCTGTCACAATCAATCCTAGGCTTTTACGCCTATTGTACTCTGACTCCAGCACGGCTCTGGCAGTATATGTATTTTTATTTTATTGACGCACTGGCAACGTGCGGCTTCAATTTCCATGTGCTAACTTAGCCGACAGTGCTGCACCCGTTAGTTTAATTTGTTGATCACCATCTCCCGGTCTGGGGATCGAACCGTCATCCTGCAACTCCGCATATCATCAGCAACCAGGCATCTTTCCACTGGACCACCGCACCAAGACTAAAAGTCAAGGATTGGCCGACCAGCTTTCACATGTCTGATATACTGACACACTGACGATTCATATGGGACTATCTGTGGATGCATCTGTCACAATCAATCCTAGGCTTTTACGCCTATTGTACTCTGACTCCAGCACGGCTCTGGCAGTATATGTATTTTTATTTTATTGACGCACTGGCAACGTGCGGCTTCAATTTCCATGTGCTAACTTAGCCGACAGTGCTGCACCCGTTAGTTTAATTTGTTGATCACCATCTCCCGGTCGGGGGATCGAACCGTCATCCTGCAACTCCGCATAGCATCAGCAACCAGGCATCTTTCCACTGGACCACCGCACCAAGACTAAAAGTCAAGGATTGGCCGACCAGCTTTCACATGTCTGATATACTGACACACTGACGATTCATATGGGACTATCTGTGGATGCATCTGTCACAATCAATCCTAGGCTTTTACGCCTATTGTACTCTGACTCCAGCACGGCTCTGGCAGTATATGTATTTTTATTTTATTGACGCACTGGCAACGTGCGGCTTCAATTTCCATGTGCTAACTTAGCCGACAGTGCTGCACCCGTTAGTTTAATTTGTTGATCACCATCTCCCGGTCGGGGGATCGAACCGTCATCCTGCAACTCCGCATAGCATCAGCAACCAGGCATCTTTCCACTGGACCACCGCACCAAGACTAAAAGTCAAGGATTGGCCGACCAGCTTTCACATGTCTGATATACTGACACACTGACGATTCATATGGGACTATCTGTGGATGCATCTGTCACAATCAATCCTAGGCTTTTACGCCTATTGTACTCTGACTCCAGCACGGCTCTGGCAGTATATGTATTTTTATTTTATTGACGCACTGGCAACGTGCGGCTTTAATTTCCATGTGCTAACTTAGCCGACAGTGCTGCACCCGTTAGTTTAATTTGTTGATCACCATCTCCCGGTCGGGGGATCGAACCGTCATCCTGCAACTCCGCATAGCATCAGCAACCAGGCATCTTTCCACTGGACCACCGCACCAAGACTAAAAGTCAAGGATTGGCCGACCAGCTTTCACATGTCTGATATACTGACACACTGACGATTCATATGGGACTATCTGTGGATGCATCTGTCACAATCAATCCTAGGCTTTTACGCCTATTGTACTCTGACTCCAGCACGGCTCTGGCAGTATATGTATTTTTATTTTATTGACGCACTGGCAACGTGCGGCTTCAATTTCCATGTGCTAACTTAGCCGACAGTGCTGCACCCGTTAGTTTAATTTGTTGATCACCATCTCCCGGTCGGTGGATCGAACCGTCATCCTGCAACTCCGCATAGCATCAGCAACCAGGCATCTTTCCACTGGACCACCGCACCAAGACTAAAAGTCAAGGATTGGCCGACCAGCTTTCACATGTCTGATATACTGACACACTGACGATTCATATGGGACTATCTGTGGATGCATCTGTCACAATCAATCCTAGGCTTTTACGCCTATTGTACTCTGACTCCAGCACGGCTCTGGCAGTATATGTATTTTTATTTTATTGACGCACTGGCAACGTGCGGCTTCAATTTCCATGTGCTAACTTAGCCGACAGTGCTGCACCCGTTAGTTTAATTTGTTGATCACCATCTCCCAGTCGGGGGATCGAACCGTCATCCTGCAACTCCGCATAGCATCAGCAACCAGGCATCTTTCCACTGGACCACCGCACCAAGACTAAAAGTCAAGGATTGGCCGACCAGCTTTCACATGTCTGATATACTGACACACTGACGATTCATATGGGACTATCTGTGGATGCATCTGTCACAATCAATCCTAGGCTTTTACGCCTATTGTACTCTGACTCCAGCACGGCTCTGGCAGTATATGTATTTTTATTTTATTGACGCACTGGCAACGTGCGGCTTCAATTTCCATGTGCTAACTTAGCCGACAGTGCTGCACCCGTTAGTTTAATTTGTTGATCACCATCTCCCGGTCGGGGGATCGAACCGTCATCCTGCAACTCCGCATAGCATCAGCAACCAGGCATCTTTCCACTGGACCACCGCACCAAGACTAAAAGTCAAGGATTGGCCGACCAGCTTTCACATGTCTGATATACTGACACACTGACGATTCATATGGGACTATCTGTGGATGCATCTGTCACAATCAATCCTAGGCTTTTACGCCTATTGTACTCTGACTCCAGCACGGCTCTGGCAGTATATGTATTTTTATTTTATTGACGCACTGGCAACGTGCGGCTTCAATTTCCATGTGCTAACTTAGCCGACAGTGCTGCACCCGTTAGTTTAATTTGTTGATCACCATCTCCCGGTCGGTGGATCGAACCGTCATCCTGCAACTCCGCATAGCATCAGCAACCAGGCATCTTTCCACTGGACCACCGCACCAAGACTAAAAGTCAAGGATTGGCCGACCAGCTTTCACATGTCTGATATACTGACACACTGACGATTCATATGGGACTATCTGTGGATGCATCTGTCACAATCAATCCTAGGCTTTTACGCCTATTGTACTCTGACTCCAGCACGGCTCTGGCAGTATATGTATTTTTATTTTATTGACGCACTGGCAACGTGCGGCTTCAATTTCCATGTGCTAACTTAGCCGACAGTGCTGCACCCGTTAGTTTAATTTGTTGATCACCATCTCCCGGTCGGTGGATCGAACCGTCATCCTGCAACTCCGCATAGCATCAGCAACCAGGCATCTTTCCACTGGACCACCGCACCAAGACTAAAAGTCAAGGATTGGCCGACCAGCTTTCACATGTCTGATATACTGACACACTGACGATTCATATGGGACTATCTGTGGATGCATCTGTCACAATCAATCCTAGGCTTTTACGCCTATTGTACTCTGACTCCAGCACGGCTCTGGCAGTATATGTATTTTTATTTTATTGACGCACTGGCAACGTGCGGCTTCAATTTCCATGTGCTAACTTAGCCGACAGTGCTGCACCCGTTAGTTTAATTTGTTGATCACCATCTCCCGGTCGGGGGATCGAACCGTCATCCTGCAACTCCGCATAGCATCAGCAACCAGGCATCTTTCCACTGGACCACCGCACCAAGACTAAAAGTCAAGGATTGGCCGACCAGCTTTCACATGTCTGATATACTGACACACTGACGATTCATATGGGACTATCTGTGGATGCATCTGTCACAATCAATCCTAGGCTTTTACGCCTATTGTACTCTGACTCCAGCACGGCTCTGGCAGTATATGTATTTTTATTTTATTGACGCACTGGCAACGTGCGGCTTCAATTTCCATGTGCTAACTTAGCCGACAGTGCTGCACCCGTTAGTTTAATTTGTTGATCACCATCTCCCGGTCGGGGGATCGAACCGTCATCCTGCAACTCCGCATAGCATCAGCAACCAGGCATCTTTCCACTGGACCACCGCACCAAGACTAAAAGTCAAGGATTGGCCGACCAGCTTTCACATGTCTGATATACTGACACACTGACGATTCATATGGGACTATCTGTGGATGCATCTGTCACAATCAATCCTAGGCTTTTACGCCTATTGTACTCTGACTCCAGCACGGCTCTGGCAGTATATGTATTTTTATTTTATTGACGCACTGGCAACGTGCGGCTTCAATTTCCATGTGCTAACTTAGCCGACAGTGCTGCACCCATTAGTTTAATTTGTTGATCACCATCTCCCGGTCGGGGGATCGAACCGTCATCCTGCAACTCCGCATAGCATCAGCAACCAGGCATCTTTCCACTGGACCACCGCACCAAGACTAAAAGTCAAGGATTGGCTGACCAGCTTTCACATGTCTGATATACTGACACACTGACGATTCATATGGGACTATCTGTGGATGCATCTGTCACAATCAATCCTAGGCTTTTACGCCTATTGTACTCTGACTCCAGCACGGCTCTGGCAGTATATGTATTTTTATTTTATTGACGCACTGGCAACGTGCGGCTTCAATTTCCATGTGCTAACTTAGCCGACAGTGCTGCACCCATTAGTTTAATTTGTTGATCACCATCTCCCGGTCGGGGGATCGAACCGTCATCCTGCAACTCCGCATAGCATCAGCAACCAGGCATCTTTCCACTGGACCACCGCACCAAGACTAAAAGTCAAGGATTGGCCGACCAGCTTTCACATGTCTGATATACTGACACACTGACGATTCATATGGGACTATCTGTGGATGCATCTGTCACAATCAATCCTAGGCTTTTACGCCTATTGTACTCTGACTCCAGCACGGCTCTGGCAGTATATGTATTTTTATTTTATTGACGCACTGGCAACGTGCGGCTTCAATTTCCATGTGCTAACTTAGCCGACAGTGCTGCACCCGTTAGTTTAATTTGTTGATCACCATCTCCCGGTCTGGGGATCGAACCGTCATCCTGCAACTCCGCATATCATCAGCAACCAGGCATCTTTCCACTGGACCACCGCACCAAGACTAAAAGTCAAGGATTGGCCGACCAGCTTTCACATGTCTGATATACTGACACACTGACGATTCATATGGGACTATCTGTGGATGCATCTGTCACAATCAATCCTAGGCTTTTACGCCTATTGTACTCTGACTCCAGCACGGCTCTGGCAGTATATGTATTTTTATTTTATTGACGCACTGGCAACGTGCGGCTTCAATTTCCATGTGCTAACTTAGCCGACAGTGCTGCACCCGTTAGTTTAATTTGTTGATCACCATCTCCCGGTCGGGGGATCGAACCGTCATCCTGCAACTCCGCATAGCATCAGCAACCAGGCATCTTTCCACTGGACCACCGCACCAAGACTAAAAGTCAAGGATTGGCCGACCAGCTTTCACATGTCTGATATACTGACACACTGACGATTCATATGGGACTATCTGTGGATGCATCTGTCACAATCAATCCTAGGCTTTTACGCCTATTGTACTCTGACTCCAGCACGGCTCTGGCAGTATATGTATTTTTATTTTATTGACGCACTGGCAACGTGCGGCTTCAATTTCCATGTGCTAACTTAGCCGACAGTGCTGCACCCGTTAGTTTAATTTGTTGATCACCATCTCCCGGTCGGGGGATCGAACCGTCATCCTGCAACTCCGCATAGCATCAGCAACCAGGCATCTTTCCACTGGACCACCGCACCAAGACTAAAAGTCAAGGATTGGCCGACCAGCTTTCACATGTCTGATATACTGACACACTGACGATTCATATGGGACTATCTGTGGATGCATCTGTCACAATCAATCCTAGGCTTTTACGCCTATTGTACTCTGACTCCAGCACGGCTCTGGCAGTATATGTATTTTTATTTTATTGACGCACTGGCAACGTGCGGCTTCAATTTCCATGTGCTAACTTAGCCGACAGTGCTGCACCCGTTAGTTTAATTTGTTGATCACCATCTCCCGGTCGGGGGATCGAACCGTCATCCTGCAACTCCGCATAGCATCAGCAACCAGGCATCTTTCCACTGGACCACCGCACCAAGACTAAAAGTCAAGGATTGGCCGACCAGCTTTCACATGTCTGATATACTGACACACTGACGATTCATATGGGACTATCTGTGGATGCATCTGTCACAATCAATCCTAGGCTTTTACGCCTATTGTACTCTGACTCCAGCACGGCTCTGGCAGTATATGTATTTTTATTTTATTGACGCACTGGCAACGTGCGGCTTTAATTTCCATGTGCTAACTTAGCCGACAGTGCTGCACCCGTTAGTTTAATTTGTTGATCACCATCTCCCGGTCGGGGGATCGAACCGTCATCCTGCAACTCCGCATAGCATCAGCAACCAGGCATCTTTCCACTGGACCACCGCACCAAGACTAAAAGTCAAGGATTGGCCGACCAGCTTTCACATGTCTGATATACTGACACACTGACGATTCATATGGGACTATCTGTGGATGCATCTGTCACAATCAATCCTAGGCTTTTACGCCTATTGTACTCTGACTCCAGCACGGCTCTGGCAGTATATGTATTTTTATTTTATTGACGCACTGGCAACGTGCGGCTTCAATTTCCATGTGCTAACTTAGCCGACAGTGCTGCACCCGTTAGTTTAATTTGTTGATCACCATCTCCCGGTCGGTGGATCGAACCGTCATCCTGCAACTCCGCATAGCATCAGCAACCAGGCATCTTTCCACTGGACCACCGCACCAAGACTAAAAGTCAAGGATTGGCCGACCAGCTTTCACATGTCTGATATACTGACACACTGACGATTCATATGGGACTATCTGTGGATGCATCTGTCACAATCAATCCTAGGCTTTTACGCCTATTGTACTCTGACTCCAGCACGGCTCTGGCAGTATATGTATTTTTATTTTATTGACGCACTGGCAACGTGCGGCTTCAATTTCCATGTGCTAACTTAGCCGACAGTGCTGCACCCGTTAGTTTAATTTGTTGATCACCATCTCCCGGTCGGTGGATCGAACCGTCATCCTGCAACTCCGCATAGCATCAGCAACCAGGCATCTTTCCACTGGACCACCGCACCAAGACTAAAAGTCAAGGATTGGCCGACCAGCTTTCACATGTCTGATATACTGACACACTGACGATTCATATGGGACTATCTGTGGATGCATCTGTCACAATCAATCCTAGGCTTTTACGCCTATTGTACTCTGACTCCAGCACGGCTCTGGCAGTATATGTATTTTTATTTTATTGACGCACTGGCAACGTGCGGCTTCAATTTCCATGTGCTAACTTAGCCGACAGTGCTGCACCCGTTAGTTTAATTTGTTGATCACCATCTCCCGGTCGGGGGATCGAACCGTCATCCTGCAACTCCGCATAGCATCAGCAACCAGGCATCTTTCCACTGGACCACCGCACCAAGACTAAAAGTCAAGGATTGGCCGACCAGCTTTCACATGTCTGATATACTGACACACTGACGATTCATATGGGACTATCTGTGGATGCATCTGTCACAATCAATCCTAGGCTTTTACGCCTATTGTACTCTGACTCCAGCACGGCTCTGGCAGTATATGTATTTTTATTTTATTGACGCACTGGCAACGTGCGGCTTCAATTTCCATGTGCTAACTTAGCCGACAGTGCTGCACCCGTTAGTTTAATTTGTTGATCACCATCTCCCGGTCGGTGGATCGAACCGTCATCCTGCAACTCCGCATAGCATCAGCAACCAGGCATCTTTCCACTGGACCACCGCACCAAGACTAAAAGTCAAGGATTGGCCGACCAGCTTTCACATGTCTGATATACTGACACACTGACGATTCATATGGGACTATCTGTGGATGCATCTGTCACAATCAATCCTAGGCTTTTACGCCTATTGTACTCTGACTCCAGCACGGCTCTGGCAGTATATGTATTTTTATTTTATTGACGCACTGGCAACGTGCGGCTTCAATTTCCATGTGCTAACTTAGCCGACAGTGCTGCACCCGTTAGTTTAATTTGTTGATCACCATCTCCCGGTCGGTGGATCGAACCGTCATCCTGCAACTCCGCATAGCATCAGCAACCAGGCATCTTTCCACTGGACCACCGCACCAAGACTAAAAGTCAAGGATTGGCCGACCAGCTTTCACATGTCTGATATACTGACACACTGACGATTCATATGGGACTATCTGTGGATGCATCTGTCACAATCAATCCTAGGCTTTTACGCCTATTGTACTCTGACTCCAGCACGGCTCTGGCAGTATATGTATTTTTATTTTATTGACGCACTGGCAACGTGCGGCTTCAATTTCCATGTGCTAACTTAGCCGACAGTGCTGCACCCGTTAGTTTAATTTGTTGATCACCATCTCCCGGTCGGGGGATCGAACCGTCATCCTGCAACTCCGCATAGCATCAGCAACCAGGCATCTTTCCACTGGACCACCGCACCAAGACTAAAAGTCAAGGATTGGCCGACCAGCTTTCACATGTCTGATATACTGACACACTGACGATTCATATGGGGACTATCTGTGGATGCATCTGTCACAATCAATCCTAGGCTTTTACGCCTATTGTACTCTGACTCCAGCACGGCTCTGGCAGTATATGTATTTTTATTTTATTGACGCACTGGCAACGTGCGGCTTCAATTTCCATGTGCTAACTTAGCCGACAGTGGCTGCACCCGTTAGTTTAATTTGTTGATCACCATCTCCCGGTCGGTGGATCGAACCGTCATCCTGCAACTCCGCATAGCATCAGCAACCAGGCATCTTTCCACTGGACCACCGCACCAAGACTAAAAGTCAAGGATTGGCCGACCAGCTTTCACATGTCTGATATACTGACACACTGACGATTCATATGGGACTATCTGTGGATGCATCTGTCACAATCAATCCTAGGCTTTTACGCCTATTGTACTCTGACTCCAGCACGGCTCTGGCAGTATATGTATTTTTATTTTATTGACGCACTGGCAACGTGCGGCTTCAATTTCCATGTGCTAACTTAGCCGACAGTGCTGCACCCGTTAGTTTAATTTGTTGATCACCATCTCCCGGTCGGTGGATCGAACCGTCATCCTGCAACTCCGCATAGCATCAGCAACCAGGCATCTTTCCACTGGACCACCGCACCAAGACTAAAAGTCAAGGATTGGCCGACCAGCTTTCACATGTCTGATATACTGACACACTGACGATTCATATGGGACTATCTGTGGATGCATCTGTCACAATCAATCCTAGGCTTTTACGCCTATTGTACTCTGACTCCAGCACGGCTCT
>CM067375.1:47039556-47124306 GCA_034401795.1 Chaetoderma sp. LZ-2023a
ACGACACGACGATGTTACCAGCTTTCACATGTCTGATATACTGACACACTGACGATTCATATGGGACTATCTGTGGATGCATCTGTCACAATCAATCCTAGCTTTTACGCCTATTGTACTCTGACCTACCAGCACGGCTCTGGCAGTTATATTGTATTTTTATTTTATTGACGCACTGGCAACGTGCGCTTCAATTTCCATGTGCTAACTTAGCCGACAGTGCTGCACCCATAGTTTAATTTGTTGATCACCATCTCCCGGTCGGGGGATCGAACCGTCATCCTGCAACTCCGCATAGCATCAGCAACCAGGCATCTTTCCACTGGACCACCGCACCAAGACTAAAAGTCAAGGATTGGCCGACCAGCTTTCACATGTCTGATATACTGACACACTGACGATTCATATGGGACTATCTGTGGATGCATCTGTCACAATCAATCCTAGGCTTTTACGCCTATTGTACTCTGACTCCAGCACGGCTCTGGCAGTATATGTATTTTTATTTTATTGACGCACTGGCAACGTGCGGCTTCAATTTCCATGTGCTAACTTAGCCGACAGTGCTGCACCCGTTAGTTTAATTTGTTGATCACCATCTCCCGGTCTGGGGATCGAACCGTCATCCTGCAACTCCGCATAGCATCAGCAACCAGGCATCTTTCCACTGGACCACCGCACCAAGACTAAAAGTCAAGGATTGGCCGACCAGCTTTCACATGTCTGATATACTGACACACTGACGATTCATATGGGACTATCTGTGGATGCATCTGTCACAATCAATCCTAGGCTTTTACGCCTATTGTACTCTGACTCCAGCACGGCTCTGGCAGTATATGTATTTTTATTTTATTGACGCACTGGCAACGTGCGGCTTCAATTTCCATGTGCTAACTTAGCCGACAGTGCTGCACCCGTTAGTTTAATTTGTTGATCACCATCTCCCGGTCGGGGGATCGAACCGTCATCCTGCAACTCCGCATAGCATCAGCAACCAGGCATCTTTCCACTGGACCACCGCACCAAGACTAAAAGTCAAGGATTGGCCGACCAGCTTTCACATGTCTGATATACTGACACACTGACGATTCATATGGGACTATCTGTGGATGCATCTGTCACAATCAATCCTAGGCTTTTACGCCTATTGTACTCTGACTCCAGCACGGCTCTGGCAGTATATGTATTTTTATTTTATTGACGCACTGGCAACGTGCGGCTTCAATTTCCATGTGCTAACTTAGCCGACAGTGCTGCACCCGTTAGTTTAATTTGTTGATCACCATCTCCCGGTCGGGGGATCGAACCGTCATCCTGCAACTCCGCATAGCATCAGCAACCAGGCATCTTTCCACTGGACCACCGCACCAAGACTAAAAGTCAAGGATTGGCCGACCAGCTTTCACATGTCTGATATACTGACACACTGACGATTCATATGGGACTATCTGTGGATGCATCTGTCACAATCAATCCTAGGCTTTTACGCCTATTGTACTCTGACTCCAGCACGGCTCTGGCAGTATATGTATTTTTATTTTATTGACGCACTGGCAACGTGCGGCTTCAATTTCCATGTGCTAACTTAGCCGACAGTGCTGCACCCGTTAGTTTAATTTGTTGATCACCATCTCCCGGTCGGGGGATCGAACCGTCATCCTGCAACTCCGCATAGCATCAGCAACCAGGCATCTTTCCACTGGACCACCGCACCAAGACTAAAAGTCAAGGATTGGCCGACCAGCTTTCACATGTCTGATATACTGACACACTGACGATTCATATGGGACTATCTGTGGATGCATCTGTCACAATCAATCCTAGGCTTTTACGCCTATTGTACTCTGACTCCAGCACGGCTCTGGCAGTATATGTATTTTTATTTTATTGACGCACTGGCAACGTGCGGCTTCAATTTCCATGTGCTAACTTAGCCGACAGTGCTGCACCCGTTAGTTTAATTTGTTGATCACCATCTCCCGGTCGGGGGATCGAACCGTCATCCTGCAACTCCGCATAGCATCAGCAACCAGGCATCTTTCCACTGGACCACCGCACCAAGACTAAAAGTCAAGGATTGGCCGACCAGCTTTCACATGTCTGATATACTGACACACTGACGATTCATATGGGACTATCTGTGGATGCATCTGTCACAATCAATCCTAGGCTTTTACGCCTATTGTACTCTGACTCCAGCACGGCTCTGGCAGTATATGTATTTTTATTTTATTGACGCACTGGCAACGTGCGGCTTCAATTTCCATGTGCTAACTTAGCCGACAGTGCTGCACCCGTTAGTTTAATTTGTTGATCACCATCTCCCGGTCGGGGGATCGAACCGTCATCCTGCAACTCCGCATAGCATCAGCAACCAGGCATCTTTCCACTGGACCACCGCACCAAGACTAAAAGTCAAGGATTGGCCGACCAGCTTTCACATGTCTGATATACTGACACACTGACGATTCATATGGGACTATCTGTGGATGCATCTGTCACAATCAATCCTAGGCTTTTACGCCTATTGTACTCTGACTCCAGCACGGCTCTGGCAGTATATGTATTTTTATTTTATTGACGCACTGGCAACGTGCGGCTTCAATTTCCATGTGCTAACTTAGCCGACAGTGCTGCACCCGTTAGTTTAATTTGTTGATCACCATCTCCCGGTCGGGGGATCGAACCGTCATCCTGCAACTCCGCATAGCATCAGCAACCAGGCATCTTTCCACTGGACCACCGCACCAAGACTAAAAGTCAAGGATTGGCCGACCAGCTTTCACATGTCTGATATACTGACACACTGACGATTCATATGGGACTATCTGTGGATGCATCTGTCACAATCAATCCTAGGCTTTTACGCCTATTGTACTCTGACTCCAGCACGGCTCTGGCAGTATATGTATTTTTATTTTATTGACGCACTGGCAACGTGCGGCTTCAATTTCCATGTGCTAACTTAGCCGACAGTGCTGCACCCGTTAGTTTAATTTGTTGATCACCATCTCCCGGTCGGGGGATCGAACCGTCATCCTGCAACTCCGCATAGCATCAGCAACCAGGCATCTTTCCACTGGACCACCGCACCAAGACTAAAAGTCAAGGATTGGCCGACCAGCTTTCACATGTCTGATATACTGACACACTGACGATTCATATGGGACTATCTGTGGATGCATCTGTCACAATCAATCCTAGGCTTTTACGCCTATTGTACTCTGACTCCAGCACGGCTCTGGCAGTATATGTATTTTTATTTTATTGACGCACTGGCAACGTGCGGCTTCAATTTCCATGTGCTAACTTAGCCGACAGTGCTGCACCCGTTAGTTTAATTTGTTGATCACCATCTCCCGGTCGGGGGATCGAACCGTCATCCTGCAACTCCGCATAGCATCAGCAACCAGGCATCTTTCCACTGGACCACCGCACCAAGACTAAAAGTCAAGGATTGGCCGACCAGCTTTCACATGTCTGATATACTGACACACTGACGATTCATATGGGACTATCTGTGGATGCATCTGTCACAATCAATCCTAGGCTTTTACGCCTATTGTACTCTGACTCCAGCACGGCTCTGGCAGTATATGTATTTTTATTTTATTGACGCACTGGCAACGTGCGGCTTCAATTTCCATGTGCTAACTTAGCCGACAGTGCTGCACCCGTTAGTTTAATTTGTTGATCACCATCTCCCGGTCGGGGGATCGAACCGTCATCCTGCAACTCCGCATAGCATCAGCAACCAGGCATCTTTCCACTGGACCACCGCACCAAGACTAAAAGTCAAGGATTGGCCGACCAGCTTTCACATGTCTGATATACTGACACACTGACGATTCATATGGGACTATCTGTGGATGCATCTGTCACAATCAATCCTAGGCTTTTACGCCTATTGTACTCTGACTCCAGCACGGCTCTGGCAGTATATGTATTTTTATTTTATTGACGCACTGGCAACGTGCGGCTTCAATTTCCATGTGCTAACTTAGCCGACAGTGCTGCACCCGTTAGTTTAATTTGTTGATCACCATCTCCCGGTCGGGGGATCGAACCGTCATCCTGCAACTCCGCATAGCATCAGCAACCAGGCATCTTTCCACTGGACCACCGCACCAAGACTAAAAGTCAAGGATTGGCCGACCAGCTTTCACATGTCTGATATACTGACACACTGACGATTCATATGGGACTATCTGTGGATGCATCTGTCACAATCAATCCTAGGCTTTTACGCCTATTGTACTCTGACTCCAGCACGGCTCTGGCAGTATATGTATTTTTATTTTATTGACGCACTGGCAACGTGCGGCTTCAATTTCCATGTGCTAACTTAGCCGACAGTGCTGCACCCGTTAGTTTAATTTGTTGATCACCATCTCCCGGTCGGGGGATCGAACCGTCATCCTGCAACTCCGCATAGCATCAGCAACCAGGCATCTTTCCACTGGACCACCGCACCAAGACTAAAAGTCAAGGATTGGCCGACCAGCTTTCACATGTCTGATATACTGACACACTGACGATTCATATGGGACTATCTGTGGATGCATCTGTCACAATCAATCCTAGGCTTTTACGCCTATTGTACTCTGACTCCAGCACGGCTCTGGCAGTATATGTATTTTTATTTTATTGACGCACTGGCAACGTGCGGCTTCAATTTCCATGTGCTAACTTAGCCGACAGTGCTGCACCCGTTAGTTTAATTTGTTGATCACCATCTCCCGGTCGGGGGATCGAACCGTCATCCTGCAACTCCGCATAGCATCAGCAACCAGGCATCTTTCCACTGGACCACCGCACCAAGACTAAAAGTCAAGGATTGGCCGACCAGCTTTCACATGTCTGATATACTGACACACTGACGATTCATATGGGACTATCTGTGGATGCATCTGTCACAATCAATCCTAGGCTTTTACGCCTATTGTACTCTGACTCCAGCACGGCTCTGGCAGTATATGTATTTTTATTTTATTGACGCACTGGCAACGTGCGGCTTCAATTTCCATGTGCTAACTTAGCCGACAGTGCTGCACCCGTTAGTTTAATTTGTTGATCACCATCTCCCGGTCGGGGGATCGAACCGTCATCCTGCAACTCCGCATAGCATCAGCAACCAGGCATCTTTCCACTGGACCACCGCACCAAGACTAAAAGTCAAGGATTGGCCGACCAGCTTTCACATGTCTGATATACTGACACACTGACGATTCATATGGGACTATCTGTGGATGCATCTGTCACAATCAATCCTAGGCTTTTACGCCTATTGTACTCTGACTCCAGCACGGCTCTGGCAGTATATGTATTTTTATTTTATTGACGCACTGGCAACGTGCGGCTTCAATTTCCATGTGCTAACTTAGCCGACAGTGCTGCACCCGTTAGTTTAATTTGTTGATCACCATCTCCCGGTCGGGGGATCGAACCGTCATCCTGCAACTCCGCATAGCATCAGCAACCAGGCATCTTTCCACTGGACCACCGCACCAAGACTAAAAGTCAAGGATTGGCCGACCAGCTTTCACATGTCTGATATACTGACACACTGACGATTCATATGGGACTATCTGTGGATGCATCTGTCACAATCAATCCTAGGCTTTTACGCCTATTGTACTCTGACTCCAGCACGGCTCTGGCAGTATATGTATTTTTATTTTATTGACGCACTGGCAACGTGCGGCTTCAATTTCCATGTGCTAACTTAGCCGACAGTGCTGCACCCGTTAGTTTAATTTGTTGATCACCATCTCCCGGTCGGGGGATCGAACCGTCATCCTGCAACTCCGCATAGCATCAGCAACCAGGCATCTTTCCACTGGACCACCGCACCAAGACTAAAAGTCAAGGATTGGCCGACCAGCTTTCACATGTCTGATATACTGACACACTGACGATTCATATGGGACTATCTGTGGATGCATCTGTCACAATCAATCCTAGGCTTTTACGCCTATTGTACTCTGACTCCAGCACGGCTCTGGCAGTATATGTATTTTTATTTTATTGACGCACTGGCAACGTGCGGCTTCAATTTCCATGTGCTAACTTAGCCGACAGTGCTGCACCCGTTAGTTTAATTTGTTGATCACCATCTCCCGGTCGGGGGATCGAACCGTCATCCTGCAACTCCGCATAGCATCAGCAACCAGGCATCTTTCCACTGGACCACCGCACCAAGACTAAAAGTCAAGGATTGGCCGACCAGCTTTCACATGTCTGATATACTGACACACTGACGATTCATATGGGACTATCTGTGGATGCATCTGTCACAATCAATCCTAGGCTTTTACGCCTATTGTACTCTGACTCCAGCACGGCTCTGGCAGTATATGTATTTTTATTTTATTGACGCACTGGCAACGTGCGGCTTCAATTTCCATGTGCTAACTTAGCCGACAGTGCTGCACCCGTTAGTTTAATTTGTTGATCACCATCTCCCGGTCTGGGGATCGAACCGTCATCCTGCAACTCCGCATAGCATCAGCAACCAGGCATCTTTCCACTGGACCACCGCACCAAGACTAAAAGTCAAGGATTGGCCGACCAGCTTTCACATGTCTGATATACTGACACACTGACGATTCATATGGGACTATCTGTGGATGCATCTGTCACAATCAATCCTAGGCTTTTACGCCTATTGTACTCTGACTCCAGCACGGCTCTGGCAGTATATGTATTTTTATTTTATTGACGCACTGGCAACGTGCGGCTTCAATTTCCATGTGCTAACTTAGCCGACAGTGCTGCACCCGTTAGTTTAATTTGTTGATCACCATCTCCCGGTCGGGGGATCGAACCGTCATCCTGCAACTCCGCATAGCATCAGCAACCAGGCATCTTTCCACTGGACCACCGCACCAAGACTAAAAGTCAAGGATTGGCCGACCAGCTTTCACATGTCTGATATACTGACACACTGACGATTCATATGGGACTATCTGTGGATGCATCTGTCACAATCAATCCTAGGCTTTTACGCCTATTGTACTCTGACTCCAGCACGGCTCTGGCAGTATATGTATTTTTATTTTATTGACGCACTGGCAACGTGCGGCTTCAATTTCCATGTGCTAACTTAGCCGACAGTGCTGCACCCGTTAGTTTAATTTGTTGATCACCATCTCCCGGTCGGGGGATCGAACCGTCATCCTGCAACTCCGCATAGCATCAGCAACCAGGCATCTTTCCACTGGACCACCGCACCAAGACTAAAAGTCAAGGATTGGCCGACCAGCTTTCACATGTCTGATATACTGACACACTGACGATTCATATGGGACTATCTGTGGATGCATCTGTCACAATCAATCCTAGGCTTTTACGCCTATTGTACTCTGACTCCAGCACGGCTCTGGCAGTATATGTATTTTTATTTTATTGACGCACTGGCAACGTGCGGCTTCAATTTCCATGTGCTAACTTAGCCGACAGTGCTGCACCCGTTAGTTTAATTTGTTGATCACCATCTCCCGGTCGGGGGATCGAACCGTCATCCTGCAACTCCGCATAGCATCAGCAACCAGGCATCTTTCCACTGGACCACCGCACCAAGACTAAAAGTCAAGGATTGGCCGACCAGCTTTCACATGTCTGATATACTGACACACTGACGATTCATATGGGACTATCTGTGGATGCATCTGTCACAATCAATCCTAGGCTTTTACGCCTATTGTACTCTGACTCCAGCACGGCTCTGGCAGTATATGTATTTTTATTTTATTGACGCACTGGCAACGTGCGGCTTCAATTTCCATGTGCTAACTTAGCCGACAGTGCTGCACCCGTTAGTTTAATTTGTTGATCACCATCTCCCGGTCGGGGGATCGAACCGTCATCCTGCAACTCCGCATAGCATCAGCAACCAGGCATCTTTCCACTGGACCACCGCACCAAGACTAAAAGTCAAGGATTGGCCGACCAGCTTTCACATGTCTGATATACTGACACACTGACGATTCATATGGGACTATCTGTGGATGCATCTGTCACAATCAATCCTAGGCTTTTACGCCTATTGTACTCTGACTCCAGCACGGCTCTGGCAGTATATGTATTTTTATTTTATTGACGCACTGGCAACGTGCGGCTTCAATTTCCATGTGCTAACTTAGCCGACAGTGCTGCACCCGTTAGTTTAATTTGTTGATCACCATCTCCCGGTCGGGGGATCGAACCGTCATCCTGCAACTCCGCATAGCATCAGCAACCAGGCATCTTTCCACTGGACCACCGCACCAAGACTAAAAGTCAAGGATTGGCCGACCAGCTTTCACATGTCTGATATACTGACACACTGACGATTCATATGGGACTATCTGTGGATGCATCTGTCACAATCAATCCTAGGCTTTTACGCCTATTGTACTCTGACTCCAGCACGGCTCTGGCAGTATATGTATTTTTATTTTATTGACGCACTGGCAACGTGCGGCTTCAATTTCCATGTGCTAACTTAGCCGACAGTGCTGCACCCGTTAGTTTAATTTGTTGATCACCATCTCCCGGTCGGGGGATCGAACCGTCATCCTGCAACTCCGCATAGCATCAGCAACCAGGCATCTTTCCACTGGACCACCGCACCAAGACTAAAAGTCAAGGATTGGCCGACCAGCTTTCACATGTCTGATATACTGACACACTGACGATTCATATGGGACTATCTGTGGATGCATCTGTCACAATCAATCCTAGGCTTTTACGCCTATTGTACTCTGACTCCAGCACGGCTCTGGCAGTATATGTATTTTTATTTTATTGACGCACTGGCAACGTGCGGCTTCAATTTCCATGTGCTAACTTAGCCGACAGTGCTGCACCCGTTAGTTTAATTTGTTGATCACCATCTCCCGGTCGGGGGATCGAACCGTCATCCTGCAACTCCGCATAGCATCAGCAACCAGGCATCTTTCCACTGGACCACCGCACCAAGACTAAAAGTCAAGGATTGGCCGACCAGCTTTCACATGTCTGATATACTGACACACTGACGATTCATATGGGACTATCTGTGGATGCATCTGTCACAATCAATCCTAGGCTTTTACGCCTATTGTACTCTGACTCCAGCACGGCTCTGGCAGTATATGTATTTTTATTTTATTGACGCACTGGCAACGTGCGGCTTCAATTTCCATGTGCTAACTTAGCCGACAGTGCTGCACCCGTTAGTTTAATTTGTTGATCACCATCTCCCGGTCGGGGGATCGAACCGTCATCCTGCAACTCCGCATAGCATCAGCAACCAGGCATCTTTCCACTGGACCACCGCACCAAGACTAAAAGTCAAGGATTGGCCGACCAGCTTTCACATGTCTGATATACTGACACACTGACGATTCATATGGGACTATCTGTGGATGCATCTGTCACAATCAATCCTAGGCTTTTACGCCTATTGTACTCTGACTCCAGCACGGCTCTGGCAGTATATGTATTTTTATTTTATTGACGCACTGGCAACGTGCGGCTTCAATTTCCATGTGCTAACTTAGCCGACAGTGCTGCACCCGTTAGTTTAATTTGTTGATCACCATCTCCCGGTCGGTGGATCGAACCGTCATCCTGCAACTCCGCATAGCATCAGCAACCAGGCATCTTTCCACTGGACCACCGCACCAAGACTAAAAGTCAAGGATTGGCCGACCAGCTTTCACATGTCTGATATACTGACACACTGACGATTCATATGGGACTATCTGTGGATGCATCTGTCACAATCAATCCTAGGCTTTTACGCCTATTGTACTCTGACTCCAGCACGGCTCTGGCAGTATATGTATTTTTATTTTATTGACGCACTGGCAACGTGCGGCTTCAATTTCCATGTGCTAACTTAGCCGACAGTGCTGCACCCGTTAGTTTAATTTGTTGATCACCATCTCCCGGTCGGGGGATCGAACCGTCATCCTGCAACTCCGCATAGCATCAGCAACCAGGCATCTTTCCACTGGACCACCGCACCAAGACTAAAAGTCAAGGATTGGCCGACCAGCTTTCACATGTCTGATATACTGACACACTGACGATTCATATGGGACTATCTGTGGATGCATCTGTCACAATCAATCCTAGGCTTTTACGCCTATTGTACTCTGACTCCAGCACGGCTCTGGCAGTATATGTATTTTTATTTTATTGACGCACTGGCAACGTGCGGCTTCAATTTCCATGTGCTAACTTAGCCGACAGTGCTGCACCCGTTAGTTTAATTTGTTGATCACCATCTCCCGGTCGGGGGATCGAACCGTCATCCTGCAACTCCGCATAGCATCAGCAACCAGGCATCTTTCCACTGGACCACCGCACCAAGACTAAAAGTCAAGGATTGGCCGACCAGCTTTCACATGTCTGATATACTGACACACTGACGATTCATATGGGACTATCTGTGGATGCATCTGTCACAATCAATCCTAGGCTTTTACGCCTATTGTACTCTGACTCCAGCACGGCTCTGGCAGTATATGTATTTTTATTTTATTGACGCACTGGCAACGTGCGGCTTCAATTTCCATGTGCTAACTTAGCCGACAGTGCTGCACCCATTAGTTTAATTTGTTGATCACCATCTCCCGGTCGGGGGATCGAACCGTCATCCTGCAACTCCGCATAGCATCAGCAACCAGGCATCTTTCCACTGGACCACCGCACCAAGACTAAAAGTCAAGGATTGGCTGACCAGCTTTCACATGTCTGATATACTGACACACTGACGATTCATATGGGACTATCTGTGGATGCATCTGTCACAATCAATCCTAGGCTTTTACGCCTATTGTACTCTGACTCCAGCACGGCTCTGGCAGTATATGTATTTTTATTTTATTGACGCACTGGCAACGTGCGGCTTCAATTTCCATGTGCTAACTTAGCCGACAGTGCTGCACCCATTAGTTTAATTTGTTGATCACCATCTCCCGGTCGGGGGATCGAACCGTCATCCTGCAACTCCGCATAGCATCAGCAACCAGGCATCTTTCCACTGGACCACCGCACCAAGACTAAAAGTCAAGGATTGGCCGACCAGCTTTCACATGTCTGATATACTGACACACTGACGATTCATATGGGACTATCTGTGGATGCATCTGTCACAATCAATCCTAGGCTTTTACGCCTATTGTACTCTGACTCCAGCACGGCTCTGGCAGTATATGTATTTTTATTTTATTGACGCACTGGCAACGTGCGGCTTCAATTTCCATGTGCTAACTTAGCCGACAGTGCTGCACCCGTTTGTTTAATTTGTTGATCACCATCTCCCGGTCGGGGGATCGAACCGTCATCCTGCAACTCCGCATAGCATCAGCAACCAGGCATCTTTCCACTGGACCACCGCACCAAGACTAAAAGTCAAGGATTGGCCGACCAGCTTTCACATGTCTGATATACTGACACACTGACGATTCATATGGGACTATCTGTGGATGCATCTGTCACAATCAATCCTAGGCTTTTACGCCTATTGTACTCTGACTCCAGCACGGCTCTGGCAGTATATGTATTTTTATTTTATTGACGCACTGGCAACGTGCGGCTTCAATTTCCATGTGCTAACTTAGCCGACAGTGCTGCACCCGTTAGTTTAATTTGTTGATCACCATCTCCCGGTCGGGGGATCGAACCGTCATCCTGCAACTCCGCATAGCATCAGCAACCAGGCATCTTTCCACTGGACCACCGCACCAAGACTAAAAGTCAAGGATTGGCCGACCAGCTTTCACATGTCTGATATACTGACACACTGACGATTCATATGGGACTATCTGTGGATGCATCTGTCACAATCAATCCTAGGCTTTTACGCCTATTGTACTCTGACTCCAGCACGGCTCTGGCAGTATATGTATTTTTATTTTATTGACGCACTGGCAACGTGCGGCTTCAATTTATGTATGTATGTATGTATGTATGTATGTTTGTGCGTGCGTGCGTGCGTTCGCGCTCGTGTGCGTGTGTGCGCGCGCGCGTGTGGGTGTCCGGGCGCGCGGGTTGGCGGCCGGACGTGTGGGCAGGCGGGCAGGTGTGTGTGTGTGTGCACGCGTGTCTGCGTTCGTGTGTGTGTGTGTATGTGTGTGTGTGTGTGTGTGTGTGTGTGTGTGTGTGTGTGTGTGTGTGTGTGTGTGTGTGTGTGTGTGTGTGTGTGTGCGTGTGTGTCAATCAGATTTTATGTGTGTACAGGGATGCTTCGCACATAGTGAATTCCAGGAAATATATCACGCCTGAGTGGACATGGCTTTCAGTGCATGATGCTATATGCAGACGACACAATACTCATGGCTGATTCTCCTACGGCACTGCAACGCGCCTTAAATGTCTTTTACGACTATTGTACTGCCTGGAAACTGCATGTTAACACAGCAAAAACTAATGTCATGATAATTTCCAAACGTAAGCAGCGGACAGAATTACATTTTAAAATTGGAGAGCACCCTATCGAGATTGTGGATGAATTTATTTATTTAGGTGTCTGTCTCAGACAAAACGGAAGCTTTGTTAGCTGTAGGGCTCGGAACGTTAAACAGGCAACCAAAGCCACTTTCTCTTTACTAAGTAAAATAAAAGAGCATGACATCCCAATAGACTTACAAAATTATTTATTCGACACAATGATAACACCTATCTTACTGTATGCCTCGGAAGTGTGGGGATTCGAAAATGATCGCCAGATAGAACCTTGCCAAACAAAATTCTTTAAAAACGTATTACACCTTAAGAAATCCACACCAAATGTCATGATATATGGCGAATTGGGCCGACTGCCACTCAATATAACTATAAAATGTAATATGGTCAGGTTCTGGGCGGGGTTGGTAAACGCTGGGTATGGGAAACTGTCATCAACACTGTACTACTTAGCATTAGAATTCTCAAGAGAACGAAATATTGAAATCAAAATGGATTAAAACCATCAAATTCATTCTAGAAATAACTGGTCAGGCAGACTTGTTCTACCATGAGGAAATAAACACCGCACAAGTAATCACCAAAACAAAAAGAGTCCTCGAACAACAACAATATACCGCTGAGTGGAAAGCAACCATACACCAATCGTCACGTCTGACATTCTATAAACAGATCAAAGAGAATATAATTTTTGAGAAATATTTAAAAATCCTACCGTACCGAGAAGCCCTTATCTTATGTCATTTCCGAACACTCAACCACAAACTAGCGATTGAATCCAAAAGATGGCTAGGTATTGACAGATCAGAAAGATTGTGTTCTGAATGCAACTGCATAGAGGATGAGATGCATTTTCTTTTCTCATGCTCTAAATTCAATAGACAAAGGCAGAAATTCATACCACGATTCTATACAGAAAACCCTAATACCGAGAAAACTAAAGGATTGTTTGCAATATGCAATAAACCGCTCCTTATCAAACTCTCCAAATACTTGTTAGCATCAAAAAAATTAAACAGCTAGACGAATTCATCCATCAAGTTATCTATCAACCCAAGTATCCATCGCCATCATTGTTAAAGCGATGCTAATCTCATCTCAAATGCGATAGATTGTACGATAGATTATAGTTTATGGATTCCATATCATTCACATCCTGTTACATTCCCTTACACGTATCACAATCATTTGCTTTGTAACATGGTGTAAACATTGAACAGTGAGCACCGTGATTTTGTTTACTCAAGCGATAGTGTATGGTGACATGTAAGTGCCAATGCATTACATTCTTTATTATGCAAATCATTTTGGTGAATATTTTGGGGATAATTTGATTGGAAGTTGTCATTGCCTATGGCAGTAACGGCTTCCGGTCAAATTGGTCTCAGAATAGTCATCAGCTTACTTGTATGATTGTTTTCATATCATATTGCCAAATTATATGTGACACCGCTATGCCTGAGCGTATTGACCAAGGCAGATACGCTAGTTTTTCCTTCTGATTTGTTGAAAAGTAAGGCATGACAGCCACCATAGGCTTTGGAAATGTACCAACGTTTAAACTACTCAAGCATGAATAGCTTTCTTTAGCGGCATGATAATAAGCTTAATATTATAGTATAGTTTACGAATGACGTGTTAGATCAGCTGAACAACTATTATATGAAGTTAGTTCTCCTTTAATACTGCCTGAAACACTGCAGGGGCAAATTGATTATTGTTGTTATCATTATTATGTAAGCGATCCCACTGTCGTAGCCCTCGTCGGCAGCGCGGCGGAGATGGTATGATAATAATAATAATAATAATAATAATAATAATAATAATAATATTGTATTTCTACCGCCATTGTCAATGTACAAATAATCCTCATATGCCGTTGTCACGGCCTGAGTGTAATAAAGAAAATACGAAATACGAAAATACGGTAAATGGTAGGGGGTAAGACAGAAATATGGCGTGTTGTACCACAACCTTTGTCACTATGTGCTTAGGTGCCTATATGGGCGTATGTATGCTGCACATGTTTTGAAATGCTACCTCAACACCCATAGCTACCGCACCAATATAACCATAGCTACACACACATATGCATAGCAATGCACACATATTTCTATCCCTAATAGCTATCCCCATCACATACACCAATTACTCCTCTAGTCATACACGCAACACGACTATACGATATGTAACCACACAAATACATACCAACCAATTATACACGTGTCATAGATATCATATAGCATCCCTACCGCTATTCCTACGCCCATTACTCTTACTCATACACCAATAACCGCACTACCATATTAAAACATAGTTACCTCTACCCATGCAGCCATAGCTAGGCAATCCCATATACACACACATAGAGAGAGAGAGAGAGAGAGACGAGAGAGAGAGAGAGATGAGAGAGAGAGAGAGAGAGAGAGAAAGAGAGAGAGAAAGAGAGAGAGAGAGAGAGAGAGAGAGAGAGAGAGAGAGAGAGAGAGGGAGAGAGAGAGAGAGAGAGGTGGGTGGGGTGGGGGAGGGCCACTAATGTTGTATGTTTGTGTTTGTGTCTATAACAGATGACAATTTATGGGGGGGGGGGGTGTGTGTGGTCATGATGGTAGGTAGGTTATGAAGGACGCGTTGTGTGATCCTGGTTAGCATACTTGATATTGTGTATTCCTAAATAGCTTCGTCTCAATTGATGTGTTCTTTGCATCCACTAAGCGACCGTCATACTACGCGCAAATACTAATTCTTCCTCCAGATATCACATATTGCTATTTCTAAGCAACATTGATGTTCCACAATGTTGCAGTTTAAGATGTGTTTTACTAATTGTTGTCTATCATACCCTTACCTGGGTGTATGCCGCGCCCCCCCCCCCCCCCCCCGCCTCCCCCCCCCCCCCCACCACACCACCACCCCACAACCACCCCCTCCCCCACCAACCCCGCCCCATCTCATTTCCTTTTTACACGAAGGAATGTTTTTATTTGACAACATTTATGGCCGGTGAGAAAGTCTCTTCCACAGGAACAGTTATCATAGCTGCACTGAGTACCGTCGTACACACACTTCACCAAAAATTGGTCCCTGCTATGATGGCTCACGTATTGCCCGTTTTCTATCGAAGTGCTTTTGATAAAAGCTCGCAGCTGTGTTTCCGCGTTGTATCAGTGAAAGAAAGAAAATATATGGTTGAATCTAATAAATTCACTCCGTTACAGACAATAAATTGAATTGGAATATGCCATGACATGTGCTCTCATTACCAGATAGTATGCTCTGACTAAGTCATGGCAGAAGAAATTTGATTTGGTGATCAGGTATATATGTGTTTGGGAACAAAATGTAATTTCGTTCCAATTCGTATTGGAATAGAATGCCGCATAGTGAAATTTCAGCTTTAAATCTTCGTAAATTGGTTGCGACATACAACTAACATATGTCGATTTGTTGTGGGTCTGTCAGTTGATTAGGATGTCGGGTTTGTCAGTCTGCCCGTCAATAGACCTTTCCATTTTATCCACCTATCATATGACGTCATAATCAACTACGCAACGTGCGGAATGACACCATAATGAATGGCGTCATTATGACGCCATGAATGGCTTAGATAAGTGCGTTACGAATATTTTAAGCGTTGTTGTACGAATTGTATGTCTTTACTATTTAATAAATATTAGGTTGAATATTTGGAAATTAATTTGACTGGGCGCTGTTACTGCCATAGGCAGCAATAGCACACAGTCAAATTAGTTACACAATTTCAACAGCTTACCTGTAGAGTTTTCAGGAAATTGATTGTTAGGGCACTCGGGGATCGATTAATCCCAGCCCGGTGAGGGGTGGGTGGAGCTTCGCTAGAGATGGGCGAGGCATAGCTAAAAATGTAAATGTAAATTATTGTACATGTCATACATTTGTTTATTATACATCGTGATCATACTAACTAGTGTACCTTTATTGTAACATCTCTGCCTTCCTGGCTGGCTAGCTGGCTGGTACATGTGTGCGTGTGTACGTACGTGCGTGCTTGCGTGCGTGCGTGTGCGCGTGTTCTACAGTATGCACCGTATCAAAATTGTCTTGCCCTTGGGGTTCCGAAGAAGTCCCCTAATGTTGTCGTCAAAATGGCAAACGCCAATGTACATAGGTCAAAATTATAGAAAATGCTGTAGCGCCATAGCTGAAGTTCTACTGGACGGATCTTCGCCAGCTTTTCATGACAGGTTTCCCTTCTTGTCCTAACCATACCTTGGGGCGGGGGAAAAGTTCAAGAGGTCAAGGTCCAAAATCAACCAGAGGGCGTTAGTTGGAATGCTCCGGAATGCGTGTTGGTTAAAAGTCGTAGGAAAACCAAGTAAATATTGATTAATCTTAAAGGACCAATACTACAGCAGAGTGCTTCAACTTAAAATTGCTAAAATTATATCATGTTATGGACTTAGATCGTGAACGTCAATGCACGGAAACGAAATATGTTTTAAGCTTTAATGCCTTCCTTCCAAATGCTTTTGTTTCAAGATTTCATATAAATAAAAAACTCAATTCACAAAACTTAACACGTTTTCCTTAATTTATACTCCTTACGGAATAAAATCATTAAATGTTAAACGTTTTTTCGTTTCATTTCAGGTACACAATTTAAATCTCTAAAAGTATAGAAATTCTAAAAAAGTTTAATTTCATGCATTCTGTTGCAACATTGGGCATTTAATTTGATTATTTTATATGATGGACAAGACGTAGAATGCTACACCTACTCCTCTTCAAGCACTGGTCGGGAGTCTCTCTCCGGGTGAGAGGCTGTATTTGAGACGAGAGAAGACGCGATATCTGAGTGAATGTTAGAAATCTTCATATATTATGCATCGAATAAACAATTTTAATCAGGAATTTGTAACCGTCCGGCTTCTGTATTTCGCCTTTATATTATGTCGTTTTACAATAATTCTTTGAACATAGACCTGAACCATCACCAACTGTTTCCATGGATACATGTGTAATACAGGCCTCAATAACATGGAGTTCATGGCATGAATTGGCACATAGCTTCTCTCTTTCCTGCCATGGCTTCTATCATTCTTCAAATACATGCTTTATATCTACGTTTGATAAATATTGTGCTCTTCGTTGTAATTCAATAATGTGATTCACTGTTGCTCCCGATGAAGGAGCCAGAAATGACTTCTATCTAGCGGTACACTCAACAGATTCACGGTATGTAATCAGACATAAGGGTCGGCGCGTTTGGCATTGCACTGCTTCACACATGTTAGAGTCCTTTCATTGACGGGAGCATCTTGTGTCCAAGTGATCCCAAGCGATCGATCAGCAGAGGTGTATATCCAGTATGGGCAACCACACTGCGTAGGTCAAGGGGTAGTGGCCAGACAAATAGCAATATAGGGTGGAATGAGCTCATAGGCCTCGGTTGGTAGCCACTCTAATTGAGAGATTTCTCAACTGGACTGATTGAGTTAAATAGATGGAATAGGGTAATTGTCTAGAAAGGTGAAATCTCTGCCTTACAGGACAGTAACACATCTTGAAGGAAAAGCATCATGCCTACTAACCCATATATGCCAGAGAAATTACAACGTTCTAGATGCTACTCACTCTGTGGGTTCCTATCAGGCAGGCTCTGCAGCACATACGATCGCAAACATGTAACCGCAAAATTCAGAAGACATCAATTGGTGCAATGAGGAGGTGGCAAGAAACGAGAACCCCTCGCAACACTGAGAGAGAGAGAGAGAGAGAGAGAGAGAGAGAGAGAGAGGGAGAGAGGGAGGGAGGGAGGGAGGGAGGGAGGGAGTGAGAGAGAGAGAGAGAGAGAGGAGAGAGAGAGAGAGAGGAGAGAGAGAGAGAGAGAGAGAGCACCAAACTTTGGAAACTTTCCAGATTTATGAATAATGAGGGTACCAAACACGACAGAAAAATGGTTGAAAGGTACATTTTAGAAAAGATGAAGCGAATTGGCTCATGAAGAATGTCGAGGCAGAAAGTAATCTATCTGTTGCTGCCAATCCAGTCAAATTAGTTTCAAAATATTCAACAGCATGTTTAATAAATAGCAAAAACATACAATTCGTACAATATATCGGACTATTAAGCGTTTAAGACGGGCTATATCGAGTCACACATGACGTCATGATTATGACGTCATCATACACATCGCTTAGTTGGATAGGACGTCATATGATGTCATATGATCGATGGCTACACTGGGAAATGTCCATTCCTAATACATGCAGCAAAGATCAGACATGCGGAAGAGCGTCTCCTCCACGGACGTTTAAAATAACAAAGTCAAGGAAGATAAATATGAAGCAGTTTTCTCCATAAAGACAAGAAACTAAAGGAGATCATCGTGGACCTCACGGATTAATATAGAGTTGATTTTCCAGTACATCACTGTTCCACCATGGCAGGGATCGGCGTCAGAAAATGTGTCACATCATACCCTGAGGCATAGAGAAAAGTTAGCGAATGGAGACACTCACTAAAACGTATCATCGGTTTAAAATGAATGATACGGGATGCCTGGGACAATTATAAGATGTTAAAGATGGTGTTTCGCCTACAGTGTCTGCTGAAGCGGTAGAGTCCATCAAATGATGGAAATACCATGTTTGATAGCCTTTGTCTATTTACTTGATTAGGGCCGCAGCTTGAAATCAGTGACGGGCGCGTTACACTTGACCCCAGAGTCGTGGACAATTGAAATATAGTACGGATAGTAGGGTACAATTGTAACACTGACTTATGATTTAGCTATTCTTCTACTGTATATAACAGGCAAGAAGTAAGATACCGTTTTAAACAATTAATTGTAATGACATCTCACTGATACGTTGGGCAAATGAATGGTTCGTTCACATGTGCAGCTTTGTTGTACCATTCATCTCACGAGCCATATATAACTAACGCGTCAGCTGGAAGACCGTTAGAATATTGTGCTACAAAAACGTAGCAACGCCATTCATGAACTACAATCTCATCTGATAGGGTTATTTTCGACATAATTTTACCTTTGATTTACGTTTGCTTGTATTTTTCACGGTTTCTTTTATTGTGACGAGCCATATTTCTCTGTGTCATGTGTTTTGCATTCAGCTTGAAATGACGACCTTTCCTACTAACCTTTGTCTGTTTGGCAAACGGATGCACATGTAGAGTTGCTTCCTTGCTAAGGACCAGTGTAGCTTGAAGTTCTGGGCTTTATATTAATTTTAACGCATCTGCATGTCTCATGGTTGGCCTTTTCAGTTCCTAGCACGTATTAGAATGGCGTTCTGGTGAAAATAGAACTGACCCTGCGTTTTCCCCCAATAATTACCTGCTTTCTAGGTGACGCCTTTGAAATGCGACGGATAGATTCAGATAATACAAAACCCTTATTTGTGGCATTAGCGCGGTTCCTGTACTGTACTGTTTAGGTAGAAAACTGGGTGTGGTTCGAATAATGTAACCGTAACCTATCATCTGATACGTTAGTTCCACTATGACTACAAAGTACCCACATGCTGTTTGTGGTTTGGACGGGCGTTGTGCGTTGCTGGTCCGAATAACTGTTAGAAACATTACTGTAAGCATCTCCTTTTATTTGATGGGACTATCTTCGTTAACACTATTATCTGCTTATTGATCTGGCCATTCGCAATAGATAAATTATGATGATCTGTGAAACATGCCCGTTGCTTATTAACAGTGGACAGACTAATATTATAATTTGAGATATTTTCAGTGATATTAGGCCCACTTTGAACATTGCTAACATGACTGGTAGACCTCCCATGAATAGATTGTATGTCAGTCATATTTAAATTAACATGCCTATTTGTAAGGTGCAAGGTGGAATCATCTCGAATATGTGAAACATCAGTGTCATTGTTGTTATCAATAAGTGTTTTGGAAGTGAAGCTAGCCAGATTGTCATCAGTGACAATAATCAATTGCACGCATAACGAAAGTGACGTAGGATTTAGAGCAGAGCTATTATTGGATCAGATTCTGTTCGCCTGAGCCGCTAGAATGACTAACTCAATAACGGCGTTACCGACGATGGATCAAAGTCTGAACCATTGAATATGTCTGGATTAAATGGAAACATCCCCGTACATCGGAATCCAGCCATCACATTATTAGGACAAATTGCTTTTGACAGTGCCTGTGCTAGAATACATGGTTTATCATAAATACTCATGTTTTTACCACCACGTAATTTCCTCCACCCATCACATGCAGTGTTAACAACTCTTTTGATGGGCCCATGAACCCCGGGATGATCAAGAGGTTGCAGTTTCTGGCATGTGTGAGGGAGAAATCATAGCAATACAATCCGTACAATAATCGATAGTTCCGTGGTTAGTTTCAACTGAGATCTTGCTTAAATTTGATAGGAAAGACGAGACGCAGAACAATACACAGCATCGTAAAATAAATGTTCCTCGCGGTACAATATCATATGGAGCCACGAGCAATAATGAAAAATTATTATTCCTAAACGTGTGACACATGTGTAATGTTACACCCATGCGTCAGTCATAAAACATGACACCGCATAATATGAAACACAGTTACGCGGTTGACCTGGGCTGTAAACGGGGGCTTCCTCCGTTTGATGTCTATGTAGTGGCTTAGCAACGGACAGAACGTGAAATATACTTCCTGGATGGTAATGCAATTAAAGGTGCATAGTCACAGCAAAATTACTGAAAATAAAATTGTTTAAATTATATACTTTTAGAGGCTTAAACTGTGAGCCTATATGTAATGAAACGAAATAAATCTTAACATATGCTGATCTCATTCCATATAAATTAATACAATTTTTTAAGTTGCGAAATTGAAATAGAGGCACGAGCCTCTATTTCAATTTCACAACTTAAAGAATTATATTAATATGGAATGAAATCATCATATGTTAAAATTTATTTCATTTCATTACATAGAGACACATAATTTAAGCCTATAAAAATACAATTTTAACAATTTTATTTTCAAGCATTCTGGTGTGAATATGCACCTTTAACAACACGAACAAGGTGATTTATCAAAGACAGTTTGCCAATGGAAGTTTCCACTTTATTCATTCAGCATATGGCGTCATAATCAACTACGTGACATATAGAATGACATCACACTCAATGGCGTCATGAATGACGTAGATATGTACGTCACGAACGCGTAGTTGAAGACGGACTATGCGGTGATGTACGAATTGTATGTCTTTACTATTTAATAAGTATCCTGTTGAATATTTTGAAACTAATTTAACAACAGCACCCAGTCAAATTAGTTACAAAATATTCAACAGCTTACTTGGATAGTTTTCAGGAAATTGATAGTTAGTGCATTCTGGGTTCGATCAATCCCAACACTACTGAAGTGTGGGTGGAGCCTAGCTAGAGGTGGGCGGGCCATTGCTAAAATGGAAAGGTCCATTGACCTTCAGTGATAGATTTAAAGTCTGTATGCCAACACAATTTTAATAGCCATGTATACAATATAGTTGAAATACAATCAAAATCAGACTCCCATATATAATTAGTTCGAGCATACAGTAAGAAATAAGCAACCGATGCAAATTTGAAAACGCGCAAAACCGGACTTTTTTCGGATTTCAACTTTAACAATTTCGGCAATCGATAAGCCACCTGTATCTACGTCACTCCAGTTTGGACTAATATGTGTGATCTGTTTAAACAAATGTATAGCAGTCATTCATGGAAACTTTAACATCTATGTACTTTACCAATTATGGGGTGGCAGATTTTTAGATATATCGCTAATCGTTTAATAATCGATATCTTTTACGATGATAAAATGAACAGAAATTGGAAAATCGTATACAATTTAGAGTAAAATGTTGAGAATCTGTTCAATTACTTTGGTTGGAGGCTGTTGTTGCGAAAAATTACAGGTAAATTTTGAATATTATTAACTACTTTGACTGGAAGCTCTTGCTTCCCAAGCAACAGCTTACAGTCGAAATAATTTTAAAATATTTCATATTTTGACGCCGGTTATCAAACACACTATTATCAATACCGTGTATGCGGCGCAACGAACTCTACCGACTTAGGCACTTACCTAGGGCTCTTCATTCATTGAAGCACACTGTATTTCGATATATCATGATTTGTTATGCACCAGGCCTACCCATATCGCGATATTTTCTAGTTCTCCACTCAAGTACACGAATATGGATCAGCTTATAAGAGTTGTATTACAGCATGTCACTTAGTTCAAAGAATTACTATCAGATAGAATGCGTGCGTGCGTGAGCGCGAGTGCGTTGAGTGCACGCGCGTGTGTACGAGGGAGCGAGTGAGAGAACGAGCGTGTGCGTGGATGGGTATGCGCGTGCGTGCACGCGCGCGTACGTACGTGTCTCCTCGCGGAGGCGTGTCTGCCTGCCTGTCCGCAGCTGTATTTAAATATTACTGATCTGATTTTGGCTCAAATTTTAACACGAGGAAAGAGCTTGCTGTGCCGGTAAGAGGATTTCCGGACTTTGGCCGTGATCAGGACAAAAGAACTTGGATCCATGAGTATCTCGGAAACGGCTGGACGATTTTTCTCAAATTCCAACACATTATTATTATTATTTTTATTATTATTATTATTATTATTATTATTATTATTATTATTAGTATTATGTTCTCATTGGTGAATGTGGTGGCGGCGGCAGCGGCGATGTTGGTGGTTGCGGTGGTGGTGGTAGTGGCCGCCGGCAGAGGAGATGTATATGGTGGCGGTGGCAGCAGCGCAGGCAGCGATTGTCGTGGTGGCGGCAGTGGCGGCGGTGGTGGTGGTGGTGGTGGTGGTGGAGGTGGTGGTGGTGGTGGTTGGTGCTGCTGCTGCTGCTTCTGCTGTTGCTCTTGCTGCTATTGCTGCTGCTGTTGCTGCTGCTGCTGTTGATGATGATGATGATGATGATGATGATGGTGGTGGTTGTGGTGGTGGTGGTGGTGGTGGTGCGTGTGGTGTTGGTGTTGCAGCAACAGCATCATCAACAACAACAACAACAACAACAAAATCAACTACAACAATAACACCACCACCCCCACCACCATCAACAGCATCAACAACAGCAACAACAACAACACCAACAACAACAACAACAACTGCAGCAGCAGCAAATTTGTTTCTAAACGCTCATTTTAAAATCACACTCTGAAGTGGTTAATGAACCCAGTCAAACCGGATTACCGGTACAGCTCAGAAACAAATATTACATTGTTTCCCAAACGAAATCAGATGTAGGCCTACTGTTTTCGCATTCGTCCACATTTCGCATACAGTTGAAGGTCACACACATATATATAGTATCTGTGTTAGCCAGTTTATTTTTATCACCGTACAGCTTATCATTTAAGCATGTTTTTATGTTGATTGAAACGTAAGCAATTCTGTACCAATCTTCAGTTTGTTGAACGTGGGTTAAACGCAGCTTGCTGTGCCCCGAACGAACCCGGATGATTATCACTTGTTCTCTTCTGGAGAGCTGATTATGACTGGATGCTGATTAATGTGCTGGATACTAATCACTGTACTGTTCCTTTAATTCTTGATTGATCTCCATTTTGCCATCTTTTATTTGGGCAGCGATCATGATGTTGTTCTTTTGTTGAGCCCGTTGGACCTTTCAGGCTATGCCCCGGTCATCCCTCGCTAAGCCCCACCCACACCTCGCTCGTGTTGGGATCGATCGATCTCTGAACATCATGACTATCAATTTCCATAAAACTACACAGGTAAGCTGTTGAATATTTTGAAACTAATTTGACTGGGTGCTGTTGCTGCCTAAGGCAGCAACAGTACCCAGTCAAATTAGTTCCAAAATATTCAACATCATGTTTAGTTAAAAGCATTACAAAGAATTACAAAGACATACAATTCATACAATGTGTCGGACCATTTGAGATTTGATGACGGTCTATATGGAACCATTTGTGACGTAATGATTGTGACGTCATCATACACGCGCTGATCTGATTATGGCCAGATGATGGATAGATACTCTGGAAAGGTGAATCACTGCAACATGGTTGTCAAGTCAGTTAATTCTAGGCTTCGCGAGTGGAGAGCTTGTAATACAAAGAGCGTATCAATGAGAAAGATTGCGCTTGTCATCTTTGGTGTGTTGTTAATATTACAACAGTCTTATCAAGTGATTGGCTTCCTGCCTTGCAGTTAGAGCCGACATGGAATGTTGGGATGGCAATTTCTATTTGACGGCTTCATGGATAGTTGATCAAATATACTGTTGAATATTTTGAACTTAACTTTGATTGGAAGCCATTGCTGAAGGCAGCAATGGCTTCCGATCAAATTAAGTCCAACAATCTCCAACAGAACATTTTTTATATCATGTTCAAAATGTTATTAACTAAAAGATTTCTGGTTTTTGTTTTGGGAATCTGTTAATTTATCTATTAGCTGTAGCCTACTGTATGTGCTTCCTCTGCACTAGTTAAATATGATTATCCCTACTTTGAAATTGAGATACAGATGTGCCATGACTACGCTATAAAGTTACGGTTATTTCCAGAACCAATCTCCTGCAGGCTATGGAATCACAATTATAGCGACGGTTACGACGGAACCCAGGAGAGGAGTTGCCCATGGGTAAATATAGTCACAGCGACCAGTATTGCCCGCGCGCGGTTTAGTAGGACGAACTTTAGTAGGATACGCTTTCGTAGGACGGAATGAGCAGTCCCATTTTGGCAAATTTTCATCCGAGTAATCACCACAGTTATCATGTCCATTACACTTGAGGATTGGACCAATACATCGGCAGTTATTGCACTGAAAACGCCGGGTAGCTTCTCCACTGACCCACGCGGGATGCATTGACTCAGATACGTTACGTATTTCTGAACATCCACGTTCGTCACGATTGTACAAGACACTACTGGCGTGTAATACCGCTACTCACTCGTAGATGAACAAATATAGCATCATCATCTTCACTGAATACACGATAGATGACACTTGACGGATCTGACGTGTCGAGTTTTGTAGCGAGTGTGAAGCCGAAACACACACAAATATGTAAAAAGATTATACTGTTAAGAAAAATCATTTTGCCAGAACGTTTTACATCAAAACACACACGCACGCACGCACGCACGCACGCACGCACGCACGCACGCACGCACGCACGCACGCACGCACGCACGCACGCACGCACGCACGCACGCACGCACGCACGCACGCACGCACGCACTTTGTTGCTCATAGGTAGCTCACCCTTGATAGACGAGTATTTATAAGCACGAAGAGCTGATCAAATCTAGGCCTATATGTGTAGGAGCTAAGTGTTGTTATACTCGTATATATTTGTGCACACCTAGCTAAATATATAGATAATATATCTATAATTAATCTCACCACACGAAATATGACCACTTGTTTAATCCCACTATGTAAAACATACACCTTTGAATATATTGAAATTAGATTAACTGTGAACAACAACTGATTCCTAAAAATTTTCATTCATAATATAGGGATTTCTTGTTTTGTTTCCTGGGAATTAACATACTGGGATTGCAGGGTGGAAAGGATTAACCTTTGATTCTTGTTATCTAATCATTACGTGAAACATAGTCATACGGGCATTTTCACTGTGGCCTCCAGAGCAAACGATACAATCCACGCGGGAATAGCAAGGATTTTCAGAATGAGTGTAAAATGACTTTAAATAAAGCAATTGGTCAACGATTTACATACATACATGCAGACAGACAGGCATACATGCAGGCAGGCAGACATGTAGGTAGGCAGACATGCAGGTAGACAGACAGACGGACAAACGGACAGGCGGGCAGACGGACAGACTGATGGACGGACGGATAGCCGGACAGACGGAGAGACAGATAGACGGTACCGACCGTAATATTCACACCCGCCTGTGTCGATGTGAGTAACCGAGCCTTGGGTATTAACCTTTAATCCTCGAATTTGTTCAGGAAAATTTTAAATTTCTCACAAAACGTTTCCATTTGCAGACAAAGATAATACTATTTTTGAAAATGTGCCAGTGGAATGACTGGCTCAGCTATCGAGCCAGTCATTCTAGTGGCAAATTTTCAAGAATAGTCTACTCTTGGTCTGCAAATGGGCATTTCTCAAGATCCATGCCGAAGACATTTTTGACTGATATGAGTGTTAAAACAATACATAAATAAACATCTGATGCAGATATTGATAGTTATCTGAAGTATTTTATGTCAAAGGTAGGATGGGGCTAAGTTCACACAAGCAGGCATTGTTGGTTAGTCATATACGACTGCGCTGACATAGCCCTTCAGAATGATAACAAGCTTACTCATAGCAATTAGACATACAATATATAAGAAATTACTAAAGCCCACTATGCAAAACACAGTGTTGACTATTTTGAAGGCTATTTTGACTGCGAACAGCAACTGGTTCCTACCAAATTACAATCACAATATTGAGAGCTCTTTTTTTCAATTTCGGAGTAATTGAGGTATTGGAATTACAGGGCTGAAAGGATTAACGTTTTTCCGCAGAAGTCGGCCAAGATCTCCGTTGTGGTCTTGGGGAATGTCCATTTGCAGGCCAAGAGAAGACTATTCTTTAGAATTTACAATTGGAATGATTGACTCGATAACCGAGCCAATCATTCCAGTGGAAAATTTTCAAAAACAATCTTTTTAGGCCTGCAAATTGACATTCAATAAGTAAATAGTGTAATCCTTTGAACAAATTTAGTCATTAAAACTTATATCAGCCAAAAACGGCTTCTACGGTGTTCTTGAGAACTGGCAATTTGTAGACCAGGAGAGAACTATTTTTGAAAATTTACCACTGGAATGACTGATAACCGAGCCAGTCATTCCAGTGCTACCCTATCACAGATAGGCTTCTCTTGGTCTGCAAATTGACATTTCTCAAAACAACTGTAGAAGACGTTTGTGGCTGAGATAAGATTTTAATTGAGATTTTCTTTGAAAAAAATTGAAATTTACTGGAACAAATCTAAGGCTTAAAAGGTTAAAGGGTTCAGGTTATCTAATCTTGACGCGTAACATCGTCATACGGGCCTTTTAGGTGTGACGGACAGAGCAAACGATACCCGCACTTTATGAACACATACCACAGGGCGATATATCCAGATTTATGTTAAACAATTCTATGACCAATTTCCCCGCCCATTTCTACTTACGCTCCGGCCACTTAGGCTAGTATTTTGTTAGCCTTTTACCTTACGGGTTGAAATTGATTTGAAACTTCGAAACATGAATTCTCAGATCATAAATCTCAAGCTTTATGAAAACATCTCACGGCGAGTATCAATCTAAAAATAGAGGCGTTGCTTCTACGAGAATACACCTCTAATATTTTGACCGGCCATCTTATTACGTCATCACAACGACTAGACTAGTACACAGATTCCACTTCGACGACCAGACATATCGGGACCCAGTCAATCTCTGTAGCGGACTGTAAAAGGAACGCTATGGATCGTGTTGATTTTGGTATCATCTTAACCTCTGTATCACTAGCTTAATACAGACATTAAAATGGACTTGATCCACCCAGTAGTTCGTGTGATATCAATATCCACGCAACGCCAGCAAATTCTTGACCTCATTTTGTGTACGACAGACATGCGACAGATTTGAATTTTACGACGAATTCAGAAGGACTATTTTTCTGTTAACTACTTGTCATACAGACTACTATAGGCTTTATATCATCTCGTTTTACGTGAATTAATATTGTCTGGTATGAGCAGAGTAGCGCTCGTGCCCTTTTAAGTTTCAATTCTCTCTACCACCATATTCTGGTGGCAATCACTACGCCAATGGCTACTCAATACATACGATCTCGAATCGAAGGAGATCTCGCAAGATACGAATGGGCGAGTATGTATGATTACTGTATTCTGCGGCTGTAGTAGTAGAAACATCCTACAGTTGCAATCAGTCCTTCTTCGCATTTGGCCACTCTGTCTTGTCCTCAGCCAAAATTCTTAGCTTCCTCAGGTCCATTCTTGACTTGAGTGTACCTAATCCTGCTTTCTTGAGGTCACCTCGTAGCACGCTTAGCAGATTCATGCAGTGACGTCCTCTCCTGTATCTGCATTTGTTGGCTCCGAGTAGGGCGAATTCCAAGGTTCTCTGCGCTGGTATGTCTTCTGGCATCCTTAGTACATGGACAAACATGGACCATCTTTGCTGGGCGGCATTTACAGACAGCGGCGGCGTATTACATATCTTGTATAGTACATCGTTGGAAATTACGCTGTCTGGCCATCGGTGTCCAGTGATGGTGCGTAGGTGGTTGCGGTGGCAGGCGTCGAGTTTGTCTAGAGCTGCCTTTGGAGCTGCCCAGCTGTTACTTTTATACATTATCAAGGATACGCATGGTGTATTGTATAAACGTAGTCTTTTTTGTCAAGGGCATCTTTGATCTACGAATCTATAGCTTCCAGAAGGACTGGAAAGCTATGTTCCCCATGGTGTAGCGTGCAGCAATGTCAGCAGTACTGCAAAGCAGCGAGCCCAGGATTTTACTTTTCCTCCATGGTTCGCCGCCACAGAGTGTCTTTAGTTTCATGCTTTGTAGATATGTATATATGGGTGAACTCTGTTTGGATTTATTCATAAAGAGATTCTCCATTTTCAGTTTGCCTGCAGCTATTGGGAGAGGGTTCTCAAGGGAGTTCTTTTCTTCGTCTATGAAGTCCAGATCGTCGGCATATGCCATCTCTAGCAGCATGCCCAGTGTTGACACATGGGAGGGGTGGGGTGGGGTGGGGTGGGGTGGGGTGGGGTGGGGTGGGCTGGGCTTGGTCTTGCCGAATCTTCCCACACGGATTTCAATGCGGAAGTAGGTAACAGGTGGAACGCTCAGGGGATAGACCATTTCCCTGTGGGGAGCCGATTGATGTCTCAAACTCTCTACAGACTTGACTGACTTGACTCGTACCCTCAGTTTGGTGTCTGCAAGTAGTAGTCTCAGAAGTCGTAGCTCATCTTCATTGCAACTGGCCTGGCGTAATGCATAGAGGATCTTTGAGTGCTTAATTGTGTCGAAGGCTCGTGACATGATAATGCCCATTTTGTGGAAATTCCAGTGCTTGGACATGACTACCGACACAAGCATTCGTTGAGCCCATACCATGTCTGCGCAGCTGCGTCCACGTTTGAAGCCACTTTGACATGATCTATCTTGTCTCGGATGCGGCATAGCGTAACATTGGATAGGATTTTCCGTATGCTGTTAAGGAGCACAATGGGCCACAGATGGGCTAGGTGGGAGTTGTGGCTAGGGGTGGGGTGGCCAGGTGGCTTCTTAGGCTTGGTTAGCGCGATAAGTGTGCCTTGGCCTGCAGCGTCGATGGGAAGGTGGTGCATAAAAGCTGAATTGATTAGGTGCGTGATCGGTGTTGGGATAATGCCACTTGCCTGTTTGAATAACTCATTGGTCATGCCATCAGGTCCAGATGCACGTCCATTTTTCAAGGCTTTGCCCTGGTCAGTCTGGTCCTTCAGAGTTGTGTACAGTGAGTGGCGGTGTGTAGTCAGTAGCTCTCAGGGCTCGCGCTGCCAGATACATTTTGTGGCAGTCATCCGTGGCAGTGATTTCATGTTGGATAGCAAGATCTTTTAAGCGTTCTCTAATGCGGCGTGGAATGTTATTGTGTTCTTGGCGTAGTTTTATGCGGTCTTCACTATGACCACTTTGATAGATGCGCAGTCGTAACGCTTTCTGTTCTTCTGACAGTTTTACTACGAGAGGCTCGTCAGTATACCTAGTTCTGTTTTTTTTTAGAACACTCAATTACTTTTAATACGCCTTGTTATCGATTTGAAACGTGAATTCTCTGAACCTAAGTTTCAAGGTAATTAAATAGACAACATATTGAATATCTTAAAACAAATTTGACTGGGAGTTGTTGCTGCAGCAACAACTCCCAGTCAAATTAGTTAAAAAATTTCCAACATGTTATTACATTGTTGATTGATCAAGGGCATTCAATTCGTAGACTTCCACGACGGACGTCAATTTTTGTAACGGATCGACTAATTTCGCATTTTTCGATCTTGACATCTTGCCACCAGCCTGTTATCCCATCTACATGATGCTCTCTTGTCTAAACCTTGCTGACACAACAACACTCCGATCTCACACATATCATTATCATCATCATCATCATCATCATCATCATCATCATCATCATCATCACTACCACCATCACCACCAACACCACCAACCATCCCCCAACCCACCACCAACAAAACTGCACCCACCACTAACAACAACAACAACTATAACAATAACAATAACAACAACAACCCATCCCCACTACCGCGCTCTCCACCACCACCACCACCACCACCGCCACCACCACCACAACCACAAACGCCAATCATATAATGTGACACATCCATAACATATACCATTTATACATATTACATTTAGACACGCTAAAGTTATTGTGATCGACGCTTTGCTATTAGGAGCGGTAACTACTTCTACGTTATGCTTGATCAACGATACTAAGTGTTATCGCCCTTAGTATTATAGCGGTATACATATGAAACACGGGGTCGATAGATGTTATACAAGTATCCGTGGCATTGGTAGAATATTCCAATATTTTGCTTTAGCCCGAGAAAAAATGTCCATAGAAATTAGTTTGGTGTCATTTGTTGCCGGGGCTTATCCAGAATTATATAATAAAGATCTCCGCTTTGGGGGAAATTCTTTACAGCAGTTTGAAGTCAGATCAGGTCGATAAAATAAATTAGGATTAAGGGAACTGAAATCCCACTTCCCGTGCTTTTAATCAAGCAGATAACCTATAATATAGCGTGTTGCTTTAATAAATTAAAGGTGCATATTCACACCAGAATGCTTGAAATTAAAAAATTTAAAATTGTATTGTTTTATAGGCTTAAATGATGTGCATATGCGTATTGAAACGAAATAAATCTTAACATATGATGGTTTCATTCCGTATAATTAATATATTTTTTAAGTTGCGAAATTGAAATAGACGCACGGACCTCTATTTCAATTTCGCAACTTAAACATTTATATTAATTTATGCGTAATGAAATCGTTATATGTTAAGATTTATTTTCATTACATAGAGGCTCACAGTTTAAGCCTATAAAAGTTTATATTTTAAACAATTTTATTTTTAGTAATTCTGCTGTGAATATGCCCCTTTAATAAAGAAGAACAATCAGCGATTGCAGACCCTCGCTCCTGCCGCTGTTGCAACTTTTCTAATTTCAGATTCTCCAGATTCTCGGATTTTCAAGAGTTTAAAATTTGAGCGAAATCGGATTAGAATTTTTTTTCAGACAGATAGACAGACATTCGTAGCTGTCAAGATCTCCTTCGATATCGAGATAAGTAGAAGCCACGCCTCTATTTTTAGATTGACAGACACAGACACGCGGCCAGTCAAGCAGACACATTCGCAATAACCTCTTCCCATTACGGGACGACGTTATCAATGTATTTAGAGCACTTTATGGTGTACATGTTTGCAACATTCACTCCCGCTTGGCCGCATCACAAATTTTAACACCTTTTTGTTTTCAAAACCAAAAGTACTAATGGCTATGAAATCATTTTCTACCCTTTGTGCACTGTATACAATTATGTCGAGAACCGCAGATTTGTCATCCATGGTCACAACAGGATCTATGTTATTGCAGGATCCACCTCGGACATGATGCGCATGGAATTACACATTTTATTCAATTTTTGCAGCGAGAACATTGATTTGTGGCACACGGATTCTTTTCTGTGTTTACACTTGAATAGTATACAGTTGAGAACCGTTGGTGGTGCAGTATCTAGATCAGTCATGATTTGGTGAAGGCATCCATCAGTTTACTTCCAACTTCATTTACAGTCTTCTAACCAGGCATTGCTCGGCCTACCAAGCTCCTTCCATCAAATCACCTCGAGGCGGACACGTAGGCTGTGGTAGTAGGCTGCACAATCAGTAGTAGGTAGTTGTCGTGGATCCACTATGTTTCTCTTGGTAATCATCGCCATGCATTCAGGCCACGAAATTCCGGGGCAACGACGTCTAACTGCAGGGCAACCAAATCTTACCACACTGGTTGCCCTGGGGGACACCTCGAAAATGTGTTATTTTTAGGGACTGCATACGTACTCGTGGTATTTATTTTGTCTGTTAATCCTTTAACACTCAAATTTGTTCAAGAAAATTTTAATTTTCTCATCGAAAATGCCCATTTGCAGACCAAGGGTAGACTATTTTTTAAAGTTTAGCACTAAAATGACTGGCTCGGTTATCGAGACAGTCATTCCAGTGATACACTTTAAAAAAGAGTCTTCTCTTGGTCTGCAAATGAACATTTCTCAAGACCACTGCAGAAGCAGTCTTTGGCTGATTCTGTAGTCTGTATAGCTTACAACAATACGTATTTTCAGTATAATTGAATTTACAGAAGTAGGGCAAGCTGGAAATTCAGTCGGAAACCCTAATTTAAATGGCGTACTTGCCCCTGGGGCAACACAATATTTTTCTAATTTTCGACCCCTGGTAATTGGCAAACCTCAGTTTAGTGGGCTAGTCCTACTTACTGTCTCCATACAGCAATCTGTCAAATTATTCCAGAATAACCTCCTTCTTCTGCTGTATTGTCTCGGATGTTGATCTTGGTGAACACCGTGTATTTGTCTGTGCACGTTTTCAGCTGTTTCAATATGTATGTCTTTCCATGACCATATATTCCTGACGTAGTGTCACAACAACTCCAAGCATAAAACATGCTTCCTGATATTATATCGGTATGCGCATGCGATATGCTTCCTTCATGCTGTGCATATGCTCTGATTTGAGAGACTGCTTTAATTTCTGATCATATATCAGCCATAGCAATGTCCCAGTGATAAAACAACATGATGAATATATCGGTGCCTTCTGAAACAGCAACTACGGGCTCTCCATTATAGGCGAATTCACCTTTCCAGAGTATCCACCAATCATATGACGACAAAACCAACTACGTGATGTGTAGAATGGCATCATAATGAATGACGCCATGAATGACGTCGATATGAACGTCACCAACGCATATTTGAAGACGGTCTATACAAATTGTTTGCTTTTACTGTTGAATATTTTGAAACTAATTTGATTAGGTGCTGTTGTCAACCCAATAAAATTAGTTACACATTGTTCAACAGCTCCCCTTAGGGAATTCGGGGATCGATCAATCCCAACATGGCGAGGTGTGGGTGTAGCTTAGCTAGTGATGGATTGGGAATAGCTAAAATGGAAAGGTCCATTCCATGCTGTTGGCACGATTAATGGACCGCGCCGCCATTGTTTATTTTCACAATATGACCATGGTATATGGTATTGAAAGGTTTTTGCAAGGAGGATAATAAATTGTGTTTTGTTTCGTTCATTTGACAAAAATGCCTCCTGATCTGTGTAGGCATTGGCCGTATCTGCTCTCAAAACAACGGCTCAGATTTTCCAGATTGACAGCCTTTGTGTTCATTGTCTTTAGGTGATCTCTTCTTGTACCCATCAAACATGATGCTGCACATACCATACCTATTTCTGAGAAAGTGGCGGCAGTGTGCCTTGACCCGTATTTATGTTGTATTCTTATTCCGCCTCCGATAGTGCAGCATCAATTACAGGCATCATCTGCTGCAAATTTAGAGTTCCTTCTTTCAAAATCAGATCCGTCATGTCTATTTGGATTGCCATAGCTAGTACAGATTTGTGTACCCGTCTCATGAAATGATCTTTGAATAGTGAAGTGGGAATTGCTGCCATCGCATATGCAAAGTATGGTGTTATATCCTCAGCTCCTCTTTGTGCTAATGCGGTACAGTGTGTGAACAAAACTGATGGATCGATTTGAATCACATTTTTCTCTGGTTTTATTCCCGTCTTCAAGGCATTCAACGTGCCTACGATCTGACTTCTCTTTATAGCTGCTTCGCTTACAGGCTGATTGTCCATATAGTGTTTTATCGCAATGCGAAGCGTCTCAATTTCATTGCAGTTGATGCAATCACCATCATCTGCCGTCAATCCACTAGCCAAAGACCAAAGTTCTGGACCTCCACCATCAAACGGATAGCACCTGGAACCATTTCAAGTTTTTCGTGTATATCTGCAATCATGTTCTCGCCTTGCCATCTCAAATTCCACATGCTGATAACGTATAGTGTGCTGCTTGCTCGTCAGTGACGACATGGCATTATGAACTATTGCACCAGCATGCATACTGTGTTGCTTAACACCTTCCGTCATGCCTCTGTCTACCTACAGTCAACCCTCACGAAATTTAAAATATTTGATCATAAGTTATTCGATCACACGATAGGGCCATAGTCCAGCCCAAAGGCTTTCAATCCTGCGTACCATATGGTACCCTTCATTGAAAATTTTCCTATAGAGCCATGGCTAATTATCAGGAAACGTTCGCATTGCGGAGACAGAGAAGAGAACTTTGAGCATAATTGTTATGCCCTTTTTCTGCAAAATGATGGAGCAACTTAACCACACCAAGCAAGTGCCCTTATTAGAAAGCCAGTTTCTCATAGCCGATAAACTCCTTAATCACTTTGATGCACTATAAACATTGTCTTCACATCTTAGCTGCGCACGATTGAGTGCCCATTAATCATTAGTTTTTTCTCTACATCATGGCGCAGACTGCAAGAAGCACATAAAACTCACCAATGGCTTTTCGTGCCATGCAAAGATCTACATGGTGTTCAATAATTTAGTAATACAAGAAGCAACCTTATCGCCTTAATTAAGGGCATATAGATAATTAATTTCTTTAACATTGCTCCCAATTTAATTGATAGAAAATGGTCCATATTTCAAATCCTTGTAAAAGACTTTGTCAAATGAGATGGGGATTTCTTACTATGTGATTCTGGATCTGTTTCTGCAGCAAATAATACAAACACATTTTTATGGATATTTTCTCTGGTCTTACTTCTACTACACTAATTTAGAATTGCCAGGACATATGAATTGGGTAACACTGTCTGTCAAAACGCCTAATAAAAATAGCTACAGCAATAAACAAAAAAATAGATTATGTTGTGTATGTAAAAAGTATTTATTCTGTTTGTATGCTGACGATACAGGTGTAGTTCGGATCGACCGGTGGGATACCATCCCTACCAGCCAAGCTGGGTACGCGCCGCCCGTCTTGGATTCGTTCCCTGAACACGCCCCCCTGGGTAGAGCCATACGCGTATATGGGCCTATGAGAGAGATCGCGTTGTAAAAACGACTAAGTTCGTTAAAGCGCATAGTGCGCATTCGCACGCTTAGATGCTATTTTTGATGGAGCGCGTAGTTTACGACCAAGATAGGATGACGCTTTTAGTGTACCGAGATGGTACCCTGTAATTCTTTTTGATTACCTGTTCCCGCAGCGTCTGACATTACTCAAGACCAGAATTCGACGGGCTTTTTAAATCTGTAAACCATTTCAAAATCGGTTGAGAAATGGCTGAGTTATCCACGGAAAACCCTTCTTGATTACCTTCAAAATATTGCCGTGACGTCATAACCACGTGGACGCAAAACTTCTAGAATGTTCTAGAACATTTGGCTGCGCTATTATTAGCTACGCGCTGATTGGCTGTTGCTCGAACGCTGATTGGTTGGAGCTTGCGCATGTGACGTCACGAGGAGCATAAAAGGAGACGCGATCCAGTGATCGAGTGCATCCTCGGCCAGGGGCCGAACAGGTTGGACCTGTACTAGCTGCGATCGACAGCTATTACGCATATGACTTCAATTTCTGTCTCTCTCCCGTAGCTAGCAGTAGCCAACCCACCACAGTAAGACAAATTTTGTGACTCCCTGCTTTGCAATTTGGAACTTCTGATAATTGTTCACGAATATCAGTATCTACTTCGGAACACACATTTGCGGTGAGGCCTTTACGGCCTGAATATGTGAGTCTACAGATGTAGAGGCAGGATGTTCTTTGATGGATGATTCGCCGGATCTGCCGGCCACGCCTAAAAGTGGTATTTCAACCGTCGCTGCACCAATATCGTGTGGGTTCTTTCTACTTTCGACCGCAGCAAGTGAACTCTGCCCGGTGCATCTTCAGGGCTGGCTGACGTACCCAGCACCATGACGCTTTGTTTTGTATCTTCATTTGCATCTGACAACCCCCGCTTGTGATCCGCTTGTTTACACCTTCCATCTATGCCATCGGTGTATGGGAACTTTCTTGACCACAGTAGTATTATCGTGTCTTTTGCTGACTGCTCGTTAGACATTCTATTAGGCTTACAGCACTGAGTGATGTACTCCTGCCATGAGTGTTCTTGCGGGGGTCTTGTTTGCGGAAAACAGCTTGCGGGAACGAACTTGCGGGAACTTTCCAGCTTCCGGAGAGCGCATCATCTCACGTCGACTACGGATTGATGTATCAATTTCAGTAACACGGTGGCCTAACTTAAGAATGACTATCAAGTATTCAAGTAACTATACTTCATAGTTTAATTATTTCTCTATATAGGTTTTGTTAATTATATTGCATCCGTAAAAACGGTCCCGATGACTAAAAGGAACCGTAACGGTCTTAGGACCGCTAGTTATAATTTCTGTATCTGTTTATAGTTATTCTCATTTTCCTCCATGTGTTGCTAACCGCACTATAGTAGGTTCGTTAACCTATACTGATGTATATATATCTTGATCATTTGAAACCATATTGATTGTTCGGGATAGATTATGTATATATGTAGCCAGTGGCCATCCGTTCATATGTTTTGCTTATTCATAGAATATATAGGACTGCAGTGCACGTATGAAACACTATACAGCAACGCTTATATATGCAGCACTTTCTCCCGCCACCAACAATTTTTCACTGAGGTCGCTGTCCGTGCTATAACTCTGTTTAGCCCAGCATGCTACTGACTAACCTTTTCTATTCAGCTCAATAGGATAGGTTCAAAATGATTAGAGACACTTTCTTCATTACATACTCTGTAATATAGTCTTCTCTTCCGGTAGTGCGATAATCAAGCCCCGCACTCCGGTAAAACTCATAACTCTAAGATTTTGTCTCTCTTCATGTTCCACTCAGCCTTGTGGCTTCTTAATTGTTTGGATGTCCCCCATCCGCATCATGGGCTGATCCGACTCTGGGAAACTATTGGGGTGATGGTCAGGGTGCGGTATCGCACACATTCCCATGTATCTTTGGATACCTAGTAGTTAGCACTTTAAGCCAATGTAGAAAAGCACTGCGAACACATGTATTAATCATTATTTTATTTACTAAACTAACCTAGTGTAAGTCGGGAAATTTTCTAACGTGTGAACGTTCTCTCATTCACCATCTCCTGTCAAGTCTTTGCTAAAATTGGCTAACATGCTAACATACTCTCTTCTGATATATTGCTGGATAACAAGGCTAACGTGCTGATATACTCTTCTCTGGTCTATTGCTGCCTAACATTGCTAACGTGCTAACATACTCGCCTCTGGTCTATTGTTCGCTAACATGGTTAACGTGCTAACAAACTCTCTTCTGGTCTATTGCTGGCTAACATGGCTAATGTGTTAACATACTCTCCGCTGGTCTATTGATGTCTAACATTGCTAACGTACACATATACTCTCCTCTGGTTTGTTGCAGGATAACATGGCCAATGTGCTAACATCCTCTCCCATGGTCTATTGTTGGCTAACATGGATAACGTGCTAACATACTATCCTCTGGTCTTTTGCGGACTAACATGCCTAACGTGTTAACAAACTCCCTTCTGTTCTATTGCTGGCTAACATGGCTAATGTGTTAACATATTCTCCTCTGGTCTATAGCTGGCCAACATGGTTACGTGCTAACATACTATCCTCTGGTCTATTGCTGGCTAACATGGCTACGGAGCTAACATACTCTCCCCTGGTCTATTGCTGGCTAACATGGCTAATGTGCTAACATACTCTCCTCTGGTATAGTGCTGGTTAACATGGCTAACATGCTAACCTACTCTCCCATGGTCTATTGCTGGCTAACATGGCTAATGTGCTAACATACTCTCATTTGGTATATTGCTGGTTGGGATCGCAGAAATAATACACGAAGCAATGTTTATGTTGGGATGTAGGAAAGATTGTTCGTGTGGTCTCGTAATTTATCTAAGCATTGTTTTATACAAATCGTATTCTAATATTTCATTCATCTAAATAGATAGCCATCGCAGAATCCCACTTTGACACACTTTTATTAAACCTTCACCATTCACGCGCAGCGGACCCTCCCAGCTTTAGCCATGCCCCGCCAATCCCTAATTAAGCTCCACCCACACCGCGCTCGTGTTTGAATCGATCGATCCCTGAACTTTCTGACTATCAATTTCCAGAAATTATACACGTTAGCTGTTGAATATTTTAAAACTAATTTGTCTGGGTGCTGTTGCTGCCTATGGCTATTAGATCGCAATGACTTGCAATTCGTACAACGTGTCGGACTATTAAGACGGACTGAATCGGGTCATTAATGACGCAATGATTATGACGTCATCCGACACATCACGTGGTTGATTATGACATCATATGCCGTCATATTATGGATGCATAAACTGGAAGGCGCATTATGTTCGAACGTGCCAGATAATTACTCTATTAGTCTTGCTTAGCAACGTGTGGCAAAGTACAATAGCCACAACTTGACATTCCCAAGCCAATCATGTGTGTTAATGAGGAGATAATATCGGCAATTGTCAGGCTGATGACCTGGTGTCAGCTATTGATGGCGTAGTCAAAGCTGCGTATAACGGGCATCGTATGTGCCATCAAAACATTGTCACTGAAGAATATAGGTTGCCGCAAAATACACCTCATCTGCCATCGAGCTTTAGGAGACAAATGGTGGAAATTTATTAAGAACCGTGAATTTGGATAATGATGTAATTATGTTCTTCAAATTCGCAGTAGCCAAGGGCATACACGAGCACTAGAAATAACCATGTAGTCTAATAATAAACATGATGATATTTTTCTTCGGGCGTATCACTACCACATAAAGCGTGAAATAGCAAAGGTGAAAATCGATGGCACCTTCAATATTACATTATGCAAGTATAAGGAACAATGGTCTATATTTGGACATTTACTTCGAATACCAGAAAGTAGAATTTGCAGTGGTAGGTTCGTAGGACGACTAAAGACGATAAAGAGCCTAAAGGAGCCGAGAACGCACAAATTGGACTAGATACAGTGCCGAATGTTGGAAACAAACATATTTAACCAAACTGGCAGAATTTGTAAAAAGGCAACACATTTATACTGAATACCTGTCTTGGAACCAAAGATTCAGAGGTTTATTGAACTGCAATCATTTATTTCCAATGTGTAGTGGGCCGGGCCTGCCACGCCCCTGCGTACCATCCTCCACCAGGCACGCCGCTTCGGCCGTGCATCATGAACGCTCCGCTCCGTAGACCGATGGAATTTCATCCAACAACGACGCTGGAGAGGCATCCACCTTGTGCGCCTTGCACCGCCCAGCTCCTCCAGAATGTGATGGTCTCAGGGTCTCATAAGGAGCGGGAAGGACTTGGTCGGCTACACAGATTTGCCGGCTGCATAGTGAGATGGCAGAACATCTTGAGGTCGAGAACGTATTAGCTCCGAAAGTGTTTATCTCAACTTTTACATCCGAAGCTCCACTAAAATCACCCTGCCATTGGGTGGACCAGAGGTAGTCTAAGGGAGGGGTAGCGAAGTAGAAACTGTCCTCTTCGTCTGACTCTCTTGCGGAGAGAGTATCCACCATGCCGAGAGGTACAAAGGCAACATAACTCAGACTAACAACGTAACAAAATCAATTTATTGAAGAAAGTATAATTACAAAGTCTTTTGACAAGTTACCCAATGCAATACAATAATACGTAATAAAATAATAATAGTAAACTCATTTGTGTAGATAAGACTTGGCACTTAGGTATTCCTTTTCTGGTTCAGGAATAGCTAGTTTAACCTGGTGTTAATATGGTGTTAATATGCAAGTTATATATCTCCTCCTAGTATATCTGCATTGTGCGGATGTAATCCGGTCAAAGACTGGACGTAAATTTATTAATTGGAAGATAATTTGTAATTTTCAATAAACCTAGGTTATATATGGAATGGACCTTTCCTGTTTTAGCTATGCCCCACCCATCTCTAACTAAGCTCCACCCACACCTCGCTCGTGTTGGGATCGATCGATCTCTGAACACCCTGACTAGCAATTTTTTTTAAACTTCACAGGTAAGCGTCTGAACGTTTTGAAACTAATTTGACTGGGTGCTGTTGCTGCCTAAGCCAGCAACAACGCACAGTCCAATTAGTTTTAAAATATTCAACAGCATGTTTATTAAATAGGAAAGAATTACAAACACATACAATTCATACATCGTGTCGGACAACTTGAGATTTAATGACGTTCTACATGGAGCCCTTTGCGACGCAATGATTGTGACGTCATCATACACGCGTTGATCTGATTATGACGTCATATGATGCCAGATGATGGATGGATACTCTGGAAAGGTGAATTCATTGAATTGATAACTCTTGTCAAGGATGAACTAATAAAGAAAACTATGCAAATATCTCATACTATTTTCAGAACTACAGACATTTACAGACTGTTGCTGGAAAAAAGCAACGGGATGTCACAATCAATGGATACCCATTACCAAATTTGACGTAGAACGGAAATCTCTACGTAACTACGAAGATAAGTGAAATGTATGTTCAGATTTCAGACTATTTGACTCAATATATATATAATTGTAGCAATCATTAGTTATTCGATGGAGTTATCGTGGAGATCTCATGTCATAGTAATCCTAACCTAAGCATGACTATGTGTTGTTGCCTAATGCTAACCTTCTGAAAATAACAGTGGATCACATGCAGGAATTAGCATGAGACGATAAAGAAGTCAGATTCGTTCTGGTTTCATTGCAGACCTATACGTCTCCACAGCCTCTAACTGCTGATGATGTGAAAACAGCAAGATAGCTTCCATCTGTAATGGATGTAAGTTGATTAGGTTGTCATTGTAAATTTACTCAAGGGCATCTGCCTGTCTTAAATAATGTTAGGCAGTTCTAATGTCTTTATTGTATTTCAGTACTGTGTTGCCGGACCGCGGAGGACCAGATCGTAAAACATAAAGTCTTGTTTCACTGAAGAGAAATGTTCTCTCTGAATAAACATTGCTCACTGGAAACTAATGTGTAGGACTTTCCATTTCTAATGAAACTGTTCAATGGCCAATTTTGACCCTTTGATTCCAATAAACAATATCACAGAATTTTGTCAGATGCCGTTGGGCTGTCTATCGGGGACGATGTCGAGAGATACTTCACATACTTGGGAAAACGTTCCCTTTAAACTAATTTATGAATTGTCTAGTACTCTACTAGTTATAATAATTTGGTGACGTGGAACCGTCCACAAGGAGGGCAGGCTGAGGTGAAAACCGTTGCCCCGAGACGGCTGCAGTTCCTTAAACTCAAATGCCACGGCCATCCTGTCCCTGACTATCAAAATTTTATAAACATGGGCACGTGGGATTTCCGAAGCAACGCGTTTTATAGTAGATGCCTTACTTTCAGAAATGGGCGCTTGTAGATGGAAGGTCCAAGAAGCGCGCATGTGGTGGTGGAGAAAGTCACCAACGTGATCTATGTCTACACACAAAGAACCTTTTCCTGTAAATAACAATCCCATGAACGCCAACTGAAGAAATGTCAACCACCCTTAACTCAATGAGTACTGAGCCGATTCTGGAGCGGGTTTCAGATTCGTGATGGCCGATAAATTTTACATCGGAAAGGTGGAAACAGGTCTCCTGTTATTGCTGTTTCAAGGAAGTGAAACAATTAAATTAACTATGCCATACTAATGCTGTGTATGGTGCAGCTGACATGTAAGTCAGCCGCGTACAGTTGTACACCCTTTTAGTGCAAACTCTCTTCAGCCATCTGGCGCCATCCGACTTACTCGGAATTTGTAGTGCAAATGTTACATAACATGGCATATAACACATATTGGTTGGTATAGCAGTCTCTCCGTCGAATTTCGTTCGAGTGATGGGTTTGTCTGTCTCTTGGTCAAACGTTTGACGCTCTTGGTAATGCCGCCTCTGTTGAATCTGTTGCTTATAAGCAGGTGAACACTTTGTTTGGCAGTTTGTTCATGCAGCTGCTCAAAGTAAGTAATAATTGAGCAAATAAGCACAAAGTCTCCATCAAACTAACTAGTACAGCGATCGTGAGCACATAAAGAATTAGTGTTTAAACTTTGTTTTAAAGTATAAGCTATCTGAATAGAAACTTGAGAGTGCCTGATGTATTTTGTAAGATTTGAACATGATAACTGAAATGCAAAATCAAGATGAGGGCTCAGTCTTGTAAAATGTATGCATTATATATCCAAAAAGTGTCATTATCTCGAAACTCACCGGAAACTAGAGGCTATATGTAATACTAAAAGCATTGCTTACCACAGATCTACACCGTATACACGTAAATGAAAATAATTATGTACCAAGGAAAATTAATATACAACTTTCTTTTTCTCGCACCCTAGCAAATCGAATAACACATATATTGATTACATATTATAATCTCTGTCGGTGACAAATCACTTTGCTTGAGAGAATTGCAGAGGAGGCATGGCAATTGCAAAAGAATAGACCAACCCGATCTGTGAATCAAGTATACTTTGTCACAACCAACTAGCTCACGCGTTAGCTGATGTCACAAACATAATGATATAGCCCCGTCATAAAGAGTCTGTTTCAAAATATTTTGGCTTGGAGCTGTTGCGTCCATGGTCAATAGCCGACGGTAAAATTAGTTTTACTATATTCGAAAGCGTAGCTGTTTAATTGCTTTGAAATTGGGATTTTATCAATTGAGATTTCAAAGTTTCAAAACGATGTCAACACGTGGACCTTGGCTAGAAATCGGAGAGCATAGTTAAAAATGCGACCCTCCATTTATATTCGAGTCTATGTTCTAACAGGCAAGCAAATAAAATGGATGAAAGGCTGAACATCTGGTTGAATATTGTTGGTTCTCAAACGATACGCATAGTAATTTTCCCTGGTTTCCATGGAACTGACCCATTCAAATGTAAGTCAAATTGACTTACATTTGAATGGGTCAGTTTTATACATATAAATGTGGGCTCTGGCGATCCGGCTGGTGCCACCATATTTCCGTGTGATATCTTCATCGCCCCCAGCATAGCGTCTACTTTGGACATCATATGATCGACTCAGTCGCACGAGGACAATCCCTTTACCACACGTTTTAATACTTGAAATTGCAGTCTTCCTATTTCAGCACAAATATGCATGAACGTTGTTGAATATCAGCTGAAAATGTCACATCGAAACATATAAATCTTGTTATAACAAGACGCTGGAGCATGGTTCAGCGTTGTGCAATCAGCGTTTGCAACAATTTTGCAAACACATTTATATATATTTATATAACTCTTTTGGCGCTGAAGACCGGTTTGCCAGCATTTGTTGGCCATCCGCAAGTACAATGTGAACGTGTTCCTGCCTCAGAATTAATTACACGAAGCAATGTTTACGCTCGAATCTAGGAAACGTTGGTCCTGGAATCTGGTCATTTGTCTTAGCAACACTGGTGGAATAGTTGTTTTATCTCTTAAATCTTATTCCATTATTTCCTACACCTGACTAGGCAGCCATCGCAGAATTCCAATTCAACATTTTGACATTAAACGTTTAACATTGACATGCAATTACGCTCCAAATTGACTGATAATTACTGCATTACACTTGCTTAACAACGCGCAGAAAAACACAATGTCCACGACTTGACATTCTCTAGCCAATCATGGGCGCTAATGAGGCTAATGTCGCAATTGTTAAGCGATGGCCTGGTGCCAGCTATTGATGGCGCAGTAAAACCTGCATATAACGGACACGAGAAGTGCCATCAAAATGATCAGAAAAGACACGTGGCCGCTTATTACAGCTCATCAGCTATGGAATATTGATTTGACACCAAATGATGGCGATTCATTAAGACGGGCGGGCTTACGACCACTCATCTTAAGGAACAACCTTCATTTAGACACCAAAATAGGTCTCCGCTCTGTTCGATCTCACTTATGCTGGAATATTCAGACGGAATTTGCTCTATTATAGCTAGTTCAGGATGCAATCCACTCTACGTTTGTACTGTCAAATCTGTCTAAAATAGACAATCGGTCTTGAGACGTCTTGCGACCACTCGGCTTAATGAAGCATCATTATCATTTAGCCACAAAAGCTGTTATACCATAGTAGGTGAATGACATTAATAGACCATATATACACTTTGCGACCACTTTGTGAAGGTATATACCACGGCGGTTACAGACAGGTTTAACTGTAGGTTTATTCATTATTGGGGGAAATTAGAATTGACATTGAGGTCAAAGGTCAAAAGAGTAAGGTTATTGTGACATTGCGGCAAAGATGGATTTAATTTAGGCTTTTTAGTTAAGCGCTCTGTCTCGCTCTACCTATGATCTTATATCTCAGGATTACTTCATCCTATTTGGACCTAACCCGGACACATGTTTACCTCTGTCACGCGGATTCAACACAATGCACTTGAGGTCAAATGTCAAAGGTTAACATTCACTATTTTAATGTGTCATGCCAGTTTTAATGCGGGGCAGGTTACAACCGCTACTAGTTTAAATTATAGACTGGAAGGGATCACGGTGTACATGTTGATAACAATGGTATTGCACGAGGCCGTTATTATATATAGTAGTAGCTCACAGCAACTCATACCTTGATCAATGTGCATTCCATAGAGACATTTTGCTACATCTGAATTTCCCGAGTGGAACATTTTATAATGCTTTATGATAATAGTGGATAATATCTGTTCTTGAAGTTGGAATGGATAGTGACGCAATTATATTCAATATTTTCGTCATAGCCAAAGGCATAAACGAGCACGAGAAATAGCGGCGTGGTCTAATAATATACCTTATGATATTTTCCTCAGGTGGATCATTATCACAACAAACGTGAAATAGCAAAGATGAAAATCGATGTCACCTTCAATATTACATTATCCATGTATAAGGAACGGTGGTCTATATTCGGGCATGCTATTTGAATGCCATAAAATATAATTCACAGTGGTAGGTGCCAACGGGTATCAGGCATGCAAAGGACACCACCGCATCAACTTGTTACTTGTTTTAGGAGCGGGCCTCAGAGAACGTGCTCTAGGACCATTAAAGACGAGAAATAGGTCAAAAGGCGCTCAGGATACTCGCAGTGGACAAGACACAGTGGAGAATGTTGAATATTGAAAAAGGATTGCAGCTGACAGATGTTTTCACTTCTTTAGCTGCAGAATGTAGTCACTCATCATCATCATCATCATCGTCGTCGTCGCCGTTAGCAACGTTAAATTCTGACCTAGCATCACGAAAATGCTGATATTGTCTCTAGCAATGATGAAATCCCGCTATTTAAATTTCAAGCCGATCATGTAGGTGGTATTTTCGATATTCTGAGGCTAATTTTACGGGAAGATGTAGCAGCAACAACTTCCAAACAGATTAGTCTCATTATATTACAGATATAGCAACACTTTCTTATATTGTTAATATGTTTGCCTGTCGGGGCTGTCGAGTTCAATGACATTATAGGTTTGATCAATTCAATCTAATTATATTAGACAAGTGTAGTAGAGCCCCAGGAACCAGACATAATTAACACTTGTTGTGTCAGTTTGCTGTTCTAGTGATAACACCTGCCAACACGGCCTCTCCAGTAGTTTTGAGAACTGTCTATTTGCTGGTGCGGTTACTGAGCCAGGCATTCCAGTGGTAAAATTTCAAAAATTATATTTTCTTGGCCTGAAAATAGACACTGACTAAGCAAAAATCTAGATTTTCTTGACCATTAACGCTAATCAGCAATGATGGTCCATGCTGGGCTATATGCTAAGGATGTCAGATGACACACCCGCGCAGAGGGCTTTGGAATTCTCCCTACTGGGAGCAAGAAAATATACAGCAAGGAGAGGACGGTCATGGCATTAATATATTTAGTGCGCTGCAATGTGCCATCAAGAAAGCAGGCTCGGTACACACAGATCAAGAATTCACCTAAGAAAGCTAAACATATTGAATGAGGACAAGACTAGAAATATTAGTTACCTCTCCGGGATGTAGAAATTGTTAGAGTGTAGCTTTCGTCGCCATCTCGGCCACTTCTTCCGCACTAATTGACCAACCATGAACCGAGACGAAGGCTACCGTACACCATCAGTCTAGCAGACCATGCTGACACGTGACTCCACAAAAACTGAATAGAGTGACGTTGCCAGTAAAATAAGCCCGTGCTTTCTTCATGACAGCAACTCCTTTTGGAAGGGATACAGTGAATATGCTATGGCTGAATTAGATTGGAACATTTTCGTTGAGTACTACTATGTCACGTTGACCTTCGCAGTGAACAAAAATAATCAGAGTATTCAAAGAGCATCTACACAGCATTTCTGGAGGTAAATATGCATTTTCATCTGGCTACGTGAAGCTAACTTGTCTGTTGGATGAGCAGATTTAAAAAGTACACTTCAGAAATATGGGTGGTTTGTTGGGTGGGGTCCGGCGACTGCCCCATTGCCCCTCCTGACCTCGATCCTCGGTCTGCAACCATAGCCGACATTCGTATTATAGCGTATGATATAAGCTCGTAATTTGCACATAAATGTAATCGCATTATTTTCACAGACATCTATTCTAATATAAAATGTGGTGTGTACGTGTATAAAAAAACCTAACCCTTTCAGCACGTAGGGTGAAATAGGAAATGCTAATAAAGAAATGGTATGTTGAATATTCTGAAGCTAATTTGACTGGGGTCTGTTGCGGCCTGTCAGCCACAGTTTCTATCCAGGGTCGCCTTTTCCACTCCGTCTATGACATGAATGCATTCCCGGCATTCCGCACCCTCTCCCATCCACCCTTCACCCCACCCACCCACCACCCGAACCCAACCCCACAGTGTACGTTCATGTGTGCCCGTATGTGTGTGTGTGTGTGTGTGTGTGTGTGTGTGTGTGTGTGTGTGTGTGTGTGTGTGTGTGTGTGTGGGTGGGTGAGTGGGTGGGTGTGTGTGTGTGTGTGTGTGTTTGTGTGTGTGTGTGTGTGTGTGTGTGTGTGTGTGTGTGTGTGTGTGTGTGTGTGTGTGTGTGTGTGTGTGTGTGTGTCGTTTTGGGTGTGGGTGGGGTCACGGATGAGTAACCTGCCACCCAAGCTATAGCATATATATATATATATATATATATATATATATATATATATATACTAATAATTCACGCTGTCGTACAGCTTTAATTGTTTCTATCCAGAAATCAGGCCAAGCCACACAAACAACACCCGATGAAACAGTGAAATAACTTTCACTTATTGGAGTGGGGGATATATGCAGTCTAGGCCTGCATGCCTGTAAATGTAAGCTATCTGTCTGTCCGAGGCTCCCCCCACCCACCCCCTGAAACTACCTATTCCACTCTGTTAATATGTTAGCGCAATAATTAGTTTTCCAGGAATGTATTAATCTGTAGATGCATGCTATGAAGATTTCCTATCGAGGACAGTTCTCTGGAGACTCAATAATTTGAAATAAATGAGTAAATATACTATAAAATAACGTTGTTATTGGTATAGGGATGTCCATTATCTTCCTCGTCACGAGAAATGGTAACAGAAACCCATGCCGGTGTTTGCGTATATGAATAAATATTGAGGCTTTTTCGTAAAATATGCATGTTTCACTGAAAAATGACGATATTTCTTCATTTTACTCACATATTTTCGCTAGAAATGCCTTAATTAATATAGCCAAAATAATATGATACTAGAATATGATTTGCCTTTTGAACAACTATTTAATGCATATTTAATGCATGTTCTCAATAACTCCCGAGGCCCATTATTATTCAAGGAAACGGAGGAGATTGTGAATATAGGGAAATATTAAGGACATTTATTTGTCAATTTGACTTGATCAAGCTTTTGTCATAAAGATGACGTCAGTTTGTGTGATATGTGATCAAGGAAGTGGGACTCAGAAACCTATGGAGGAGCAGCAATGGAAAACTATCTTGAGCTCATATGCGCGGAGAAAGACACTAAAAACTGGCATAGTCATCAATACAACTAAGAGGGTCTGTAAAATGCCTAGCACTTGGCAAGAAGGACTGTTTTACCATACCACGTGTTTGAGTAAATATTCAGCAGTGAAGCATCAACTTCAAAGACTGGTGTTTTCGAAGAAAGGTGTCTTTTCTGTCCATATAAGCGGGGAAAAATGAAAAGCGTTGTAAGACAGTACGAGCCACTTCACAGTATAGAAACTCAAGAAAGTGCTGGAGCCATCATAAAGGCTGCCAAAAATTGTGATTCCCCTTGGCGAGCAAGATTATAGCGGTGGGCAAGGACCTCATTGCGAAGGAGGCTAAATATCACAAACTCTGTAAATCGGAATTTATGCACGGTGCATCCAAAGTTGTTAGCCAAAATAAGTCGGCACGATCATATCATGATGACACATTCATTAATTTAAGTGTGTTCATAGCTCAATTGGATAAACCAATGAAGATGAGCAACATTTTCAGTTTATATAAAGAAGAGTTCCTTAGCGTGGGTGGATCTGCTGAAGAGCTTAAATCATACTCCATGCAGCATCTGACTAAAATATCGGTACAAAGATTGATGTTAATATAGACAAAGAGTCTAAAAAAGGAGGATGCTTCGTATACCCCAAAGCGATGTCACTTGAAGTAGCAAAACTTGCACTGAATGGGAGTGACTCGCGATTAGAGGATACCCGCAGGATAGCTATGTCCATTCGCTCAGACATATGCCCGTTGTCAAAAATAGAAATACCAACACCGACATCAGTATATACTGTAGAAAACGCATCACCAGAAATATCACTATTAACAGAATTGTTTTACTGAACATTGATGACCGGATTATCGTCCGATTCCCAGCCTTAAGAATGTGTTGATCGAAAAATAAATTCTATGTCATCGGATGCTATTTTCAACTGCACACGGAGTTCTGTGAGGCCATGGAAGAACGCTGTTCTTGGACTCGGTCTGTCATCTTTAACTGGATCAAAGAAGGCAATCACAATACTGAATCGACAGGGACATTCTATATCATAGGATAACGTGAAACGGTTGGAGACTGAGGTGGTTTATTCTTGCAATAATGAGGACAGGGCCACACCGGCGGGATTATTACTCAATCCCCAGCTTGCTACAGGTGAGCTTGAAAAAAATTCATTTACCTAAACCTAACCTAAACCTAACCTAGCAGCAGCAGCAGCAGCAGCAGCAGCAGCAGCAGCAGCAGCAGCAGCAGCAGCAGCAGCATTAGTAGTAGTAGTAGTAGTAGTAGTAGTAGTAGCAGTAGTAGTTGTAACAGTAGTAGTAGTAGTAGTAGTAGTAGTAGTAGTAGTAGTAGTAGTAGTAGTAGTAGTAGTAGTAGTAGTAGTAGTAGTAGTAGTAGTGGTAGTAGTAGTAGTGGCGGCGGCTGTGGCGGCGGAAGCAATTTATATTACCAAACGCAATGGCTCAGAATTCCAAAAATGTTTATTATCCAGGTTTAATTGAAGGTTTTTTCATCTAGTGAGTTTGGATCATAATTTTTCTTCACAGGCTTACATTGCTAGCGGGGACCAATCTACCTATTCGCTAATTAGCCGAATGCTAGTAAAATTGTGATCTGGCTAATAGAAAGCATGATTGGCTAAATATTTGGCTAATGATTAAAATCATATTATTATACATAATTTCAAAGTATAGAATCATTAAGATTAACTTTGAAAGCCATCTTAAGAAAAATAGTAATGTAACTAGTATAAATATTATGTTTTATTGTAACCATATAAATCCTGAAATCCTAATATCTCGGATAAAAAGCACCCATACAGTCAAGTTGTTGAATTATTTTGAAACTCATTTGATGGGAGGCTGTTGCCGCCTTAGGTAGCAACAGCTTTTAGACAAACTAGTTTCAAAACATAATCGTGTATCTGTTATGTGGCGCTCAGTTGACTACAATAGATTGGATTTGGCTAACACAAATGGCAGTTGGCTAATCTATATAGGCTATTAATTTGTGAAACCCAGGTCTGTCCCAGGTTTAGGTTTAGGCATAGGCACTACACATACACTAGCAGCATAACCATGAAAGCTAACCGTAGCTAAAAATCACACCAGGATGTTTATGCCAATTTACCTACCAAATTGTTATAATCAGATAGTTTATATAAGAGACAGCCATATTGAAACAGAAACAAATCTGTACAATACCAGTGTCAGTTATACTTCAGGTCGGCGTGACCTTGGCCTTAATATACGTTGTGACACCATATTAGCACAGCTCTTCGGGGATCTCACGGGCAACTTACAAGTTTGATATGTCCTTGTATTTGACAGGCTTGGCATGGGATAATTATGATGTTCTGGTAGAGACGTTGGATGGGAAGTACACACTACACGTGACCGTGGGTATATGTTACCAAAATGCGCATTATGGGATGAGCCAGGCACAAGAAGAAACCACACCTATTCATGGTAGAGCACGCCGAACTTACATGGGACCCGTGAGAAAAATTCCACTATTTTTCACGAACCTTAAATCTGCCAAATTTATACTTCAACAACCGATGGAGGGTGAGAGGGTATCAAGATGGGGTAGATTTTATATGGCTAATACTAGGTGATGTTGTAAAACTCCCACATCTAAACGGTTATTATTCCAAACACGTCTCTATTACTCTACCACTTTCAGCCATTGCCTACATGGACCATATGTCAGCACTGTCAACACGGAACGATGTAGTTCAGGAGACTCTGAACAGATCTTTGACCGTAGCAGCTGAGAATGGTCTGCAATACGCAGTTGCCAGCTATGATTTGAATGTTGCATTGAAGGCACCAGTGTTTGATCATGTAATCATTATGCTTGGCGGATTTCATACAGAAATGGCATTTTACGGGGCTCTTGGTACATACCTTGCAGATTCTGGAATTGAATTCATATTGAGCGAGTACGGAATTTTTGCTGAAGGTTCTCTAAATGGCTTCATGAAAGGGAAGTTTTATAACCGTTGCAGCCGGATAAACCAGTTGATGGCCACAGTCATAGAAAGACAGTTGTTCAAAAGTTATTTAGCTCGCTGTACTGATGATTCAAATGAACGTTCAATGTTCGAGGAACTGGTAGCTACAGATGCCGACAGCGTGGATGTAATTGCCACTCTTACCATGTCTCAGGGTTTCAAATCGTTGCTGGATGGATTTGAATCATACTTTCATGATGTACTTGATGGGAAACATGGGAAAACTGCTCAATATTAGGCTATATATGTATACATGACAAACAGAGTCCTACGCTTACATCAGAGGTCAGTAAGAAGGAATGATGTGCAGATGTTCATTCGAGTTCTTCCCGCCACTGACAATGTATTCTTTGCCCTCAATAGACCAAATTACGCTCGTTGTGGGACACACTTTCTTGATAAGATGAAGAATATGCCAGACGCAGCATTGGCTATTCTCAACGCAGGCACTTTCTCAATTCGCCGGACACAGCGGACATATTCAAGAAGTACAATTAATAAAGATTTGGAAGAGACAGTGAATCGTGATGCATCCTCATCCTCCACAGGCATCGTTGCATTCAGCTATAACGAAGCAGCAATTCGACGATGGTGTATCAGCCTGACTCAAAGAAGCATGGCCGTCACAGAACTGAACCAGTTATGCAGGGTCCAACGTAGGGAAACACCAGCCAATCAGCTGCAAAAGACACGCGTTGCCTAGGATAATAAGGATATGATTACTATCGTAGAGGCTTTGGAAGAAACATTAAATCCTTTCAGTGCTGACAGTCCGACTAAGTTGGTGAATATTGCTACTGGTAGAATTACAAAAACGGAAACAGTTGAGTTCCTGACTTCTACACTAGATAGCGGACTTGAAAAAGAGACTCATTCACTCAGGAATGCGCGGCGGATTCGAACGGATTCGAGCCGATTTCTGAAGAGAATTGAACGTGTGAAAGTGAAGAATTTCGCGGCTGAAAACATGAAACTGAAAGTGACGCGACAAATTAAGGAACTGGCTGCAGCCGAAGGCGTAAGAGATGCTTTTTGACATTTGTTGACAATTGCTGACATGACCGGTGATATGTTGGATCTGAAAATGATACTCACTTTCCCCATAACAGAAATTCCACTTTGTATCGCCCACACTGATGGTACCATGTACAAAACAACCAAGGCTAGTCTCACAAATTTGCTGGAGGAAATGTATCATGTAAATGTAGACGAGACATTCATAATCAATGGACCCGGTCAGGAGCAGAAAATGAAAGGCACTCATTTATTGAGATTTCCTATGTTCAAGGAAGCATTTTCACACTTTCTGATGTCAAAGTTTTGTCGTGATCAATATGCAATTATGATTGGCAACACAACTATTGCTATTTCACAGGGTGATAGTCATGCGACCTGACAACTTGCAAGGAAATCACGAAGCGGCAGATACTATGATTGCTTTTCATGCTGCACACATCCAAGCAGAAGGAAAGATAGCCATCCGGGCATCGGACACAGATGTACTCGTTGTACTAGTTGGTCTTGCCAGCCGACATCCCAATATGCAGCTGGTGATGGACATCGGAACAGCAAACAATCGGCGTTATTTGGATATTAGTTCACTACCAAAGCAATTAGAGGCACATCAACTTGGATTGAGCGATTCCTTGATCACATTTCATGCACTCACCGGTTGCGATTTTACATCAAGTCGCTACCGAAAAGGGAAGTTGAAGCCATTTGAGAAGGTGTTGTCGTTGGGGAAGATGGCCATTGATGCACTTCGTTCGCTGAATACTAAACACGTTGATGAAAAAGGAATTGAAATGCTGATCTGCAATTTGTATGCATCCAAAGGAACAACAATTGATGATGCCCGCTTTGATTCATTAATGAAAATGACTGGAGCGAGAAAGTCCATCAATTCTTCCAAATTGAAGAAAGTCAACTGTGCCGCTCTGCCACCCTGTTCAAGAACTCTCATGTACCATGTAAGGCGTGCTAATTACGTATCCATGATGTGGATTATAGTTGACAAGGCAACTCCAACGACATTGAATCCATGTGAATATGGATGGGTGGAGAGAGATACCGGTGTGGAACCACAGTAGTTTGATGGCACAGCATTGTCACCAACCGTGAGCGTTCCCATTGATAATGTAGATGAGGATGATAAGGATAGCGACGAAGAAGAAGATATTGATGGAGAGATGGAGTTGGAGGCAGTTGCGTGGTCGGATGACATCGATGGTGATGATGGTAATGGCGATACTCCTGTTCATATCTGACTATTTTTACTTCACGCTGATCCAATCCATTAGATCGATTTAAATCCGTCAGTTTAAATATTGTTACTACATGTAGGCTCGCGTGTAGATTTTAAAATTTGATACCCAACTCTCGCACCGCAAATGATTGATTAGAATTGTCTGTTGAATATTATGAAATTAATTTACCTGGAATCTGTTTCCACATGATGCACTAAGGGTTTCCTATTCAAATGATTTTCAAAATATCCAACCGATTTATCGTGTGCCTAGATACAATTTTTCGATTTGTGAGATAAATCTCACGCACACTGTCAAATGTTTTGATAATGACGTTGTTAAGAGATGTCATATAATTTGTTATTTCATAATCGGCCTTTTAATCTATTAATGAAAGGATCTGATCTCTCACTCAAATATATTATGTCATAATCAATTACGTCACCACTACACAATAAAAATGACGTAACTGTATCACAAAATCCAAATGACCTCGTGTAGAAATTATGTCTTTGATGAATTTACGATTTAATCAAGAGTATGTTAAATTTATGACTCTAATTCAAATGAGATATGATGCTGCCATAGGAACAAATAGCTTCCAGTCAAATTATTTTCAAAATATCCAACATTGTAGCTATATATAGTTACCTTGATGTTTAGTTTCTGGAAATTCAGCTTTCAAAGATTCCAAATCGATTCCAACACGCTGGGCATACTTAGAAATAGATCCCTTCATTACCATGACGTCACACTGAAACTACAGTGACTAGTTGAGTGACAGTTAAATGGCCAGATGACAGCGATGATTTTTGATTTATCAAACCATGTATTACATTCCTTTCAAATTTCATCTTTGTTCACTTAATTTTAATACATTTTCATTCTTTCAAATTTGAGTGTTGGAATACTGCAGTTGAAGCTTGCCGGCCGTGGGTTGGGGATAAATAAAGCATCTGTAACAACATTTCGGCACCCTTCCAAAAGGAGTTGCTGTCATGAGGAAAGCACGGGCTTATTTTACTGTCATTGATGTTTTGACACTCATATATATTGAGCGACGGAATCTATGATCTTGGGAGCCAGAAAGCATAGGTGCGAGCGTGAGAACATACGTGATACAGAGGGAGCACGCTAGAGAGTATGCGATTGAGTGTACATAAATGTAATATAATGTATATATTTATATATGTGTATATATGTTCTTGTGAGGGGCTCTCCAAAATCAGGCTACTGAAGCTGTATCATCCTTAAATAAAGATTATTATTATTATTATTACCAACATTTTCGGAAATACGGTAGCGTAGTTTTGAAGTTACAAATTATAATGGCTGGATGTATGCTAACAGATTGACAAAGTTTGCAAACGGTTAGTGTTCAAACTCTTGCTGATGAATGACAGAGCATGCAGTGGGCGTATTCTAGTCATGTGTTGGACAGTGGGGCGTAAGCAGTCTTGTCATTCTATACAAATGGCTGTGTAATTTGTGGGGAACACAACGGTCCTGCCATCAGATGGATCCAAACTAAATCATACCCTCGGCTACAGAGCGGTAGAAAAATTTTGCAAGTGCTCACCATCAAGGGACTAATTTAAACAAACAGTAATAATTAATTTAAAACCGTAGTTATACAGGGGTAGTCTATCGTGCCGATCTGGATATAACTAGGAAAGCGCAGGTTACTGTATCAGTATTGTCTTCCCAGTCTCCAGCAACGCAACAATGTAACTGTGTTTAATGTGACGGAAGCCTCCTTGTCACACGCCACTGAGTTGGATGTTATGCCAATCATCTTCGAGGCATGGATGGAAATCTGTGCGACCAAATATTAAAGAAAAACTCTATCGTGATAGCATAGGTCAATGGGCCGATACTGGGTCAATACGGCCAACTATTGTGAGAGTACCGGCCCAGCAACCTGCATTTTCAGGGCACCTATCTTATATTGGCTATATTTATGTTCTTGAAACTATCAAAGGTAAATCTGATGAAAGAAGAATCTATGTAAAGAGTTGGCAAAGGCTTTCACTTGCTACATGTTTCCTTCGGAAGCCCATGAATAATTTACATACTGTGGGAATTGCTCACAAAGATCACCTTTAAATAATGCAAGAAGCCGTCTTTTGACGGAAAATTATGGTAGAACTACATGTTTCTCGTGATCTTTCTGTTAACGAAGTTACATGTTCTATATTTGGAGAAACGATCCATTTCCAGTCTGATTTTGACAAGTGTACTAAGTCTAGGATAATGTTGGAAGTATTGCACACATTTGTGTGGGCTATGACGCTTGTCATTGCGCCACAACGCGGACCCTTAAGATAACCTTGCTCAGATCTGAACTTGGTAAATAACAGATTAATTATCCAAAAATCGATTCGTGCTAGCAACCCAACGACTACCCTGTATTCAGTGCACCTTTAACAGGACAACGCGCGACAACGCATTGCAGTTTTCCTAACATTTTGGCAATATGGAATCCCAGGAGAGAAATGCATGTAGGATATTGCCACCGCGGATATAATTAGAAGCAATGGCTTTGTTCTAAGTGGAAACTCGCAATAAAAAATCATCGCTATTATTCCTACGGGCATGGTAGCTACGATCGATCAATGCATTTAGGAACAATTGTCTATTTATAGTGTATTCTAATGGCGTTGACGTGTTTAGGATCTTGCTAGATATGTCCTACATAACAATGCTCTACAAAACTGCCCTAACTATGCGCATGATAGTTTTAAGCAACAGCAAGGGCATTACTGCACGTCAGGTCCACGATTGATCAATGTGATGAAAGAGGGCCACTGTCCAGGTATGACAAATGTATCTACTCATCTTTTAATATACTGTACATAGATCACAAATATACCAGACAGTATCATACTATAATAATGCAATTTTCCTGTCAATTGACTTTCGCCTAGAACAAATAGGACATCTATTCTGACAATCCCTATAGGTATGATGATGTTGAACCAATTCTCAGGTGTAATTCGCAGGTAAGACTGCGCCACATACTAATTTAAATATTTAACAAGTTTCAATGTAAAGATGCAGGAGATTAAAGCCTATTAATGTCTCCCTTCTTCTTACGCATTCTCTCTCTCTCACTCTCTTCTCTCTCTCTCTCTCTCTCTCTCTCTCTCTCTCTCTCTCTCTCTCTCTCTCTCTCTCTCTCATTCCCTCCCTCCCTCCCTCCATCCCTCCCTCTCCCTTCCCTCTCCTAACCCCTCTCTCAATCCCTCCCCTCTCACACATACTCCTAACGCTCCTAATATCTCTCCTCCCTCTCCCTTTCTTTCCTCTCTCTGCCCTATCTCATCTGTCTGTCTCTCTCTCTCTCTCTCTCTCTCTCTCTCTCTCTCTCTCTCTCTCTCTTTCTCGCTCCCCTCTCTTCCCCTTCAATGGGCCTTCTCTTTCACCCCTCTCACTGCCTCCCGGTCCATCCATCACTCGCTACCTCGTTGCCTCAATCCACATCACACTCATTCTCTCCACATCTCTCTCTCTCTCTCTCTCTCTCTCTCTCTCTCTCTCTCTCTCCCTCCCTCCATCCCTCCCTCCCCCTCCCTCTCTCTCTCTCTCCCCCCTCTCGCACTATTTCTCACTCTCTCTCCCTTCAGCCTTCCCTCCCTCTCCTAATCCCCTCTCTTAATCCCTCCCATCTCACACATACTCCCTAACGCTCCAATCTCTCTCCCTCTATCTCTTTCTCTACCCTCTTCCCCTTTCGCTCTCTCTCTCTCCATCTCTCTATCTCGCTCGTTAGCCCCTCGTTTATCCAAAAATCGATTCGTGCTAGCAACCCAACGACTACCCTGTATTAGCCTCGTTAGCCCCTCCCCTCCCTCCCTGGCCCCCTTGGCTCCCTCGCTCCACCCTGTTCTCCCACACCCTCTATTTCCTCTCCATACTCATGAAAAAGGTAAGTGCTGTGGGAATTGCTTACAAAGAAGACGTTTACAGACTAAAAAGAGCATGATATTGACTTAGATAAACAGAAGAAATAATCCGTGTTTGTTAAATCCATACGTAATTCATTGCATTCTTACTATACTCGCGTATACGATATTCAGCCAATTCGGCGATACCGAATTACAGGCATAAAATGGTAACTAGATATTGCCAGAAAGGATATAATTAGAGACAATGCTTTGTCTTAGATTGAAAGCGTGCAATAAACTATCGTCGTTAAGAAGATGTTAGGATCAATTAAGTTTTATACTCGAACACAACAACAATGAAAGGCTTATGATCACGAAAGTATTGCTAAACAATCTGTTAGCCACAACAAAAATAACACTCATGTCTATGGCTCTGTACAACATTTAGACAGAGCTGTTATTTCTTTTATAATAAGTGAAGCAGGCAAGTGTGTTGTGATGGCCTCAATTTTAAGATATGAGTCCCATAGAAAATTTAAGTGTCTAATCTATCACATACTTGATGACGGACTAATCGTTGTTCTACGAATCGTATGTCTTCACTATTTGATAAACATTCTGTTGATATGTTGAATATGTTGAAACTAATTTGGTTGTGCGCTGTTCCTGCCATGAGAAACAGCGCCCAGTTAAATTAGTTTGAAAATATTCAACATATTACCTGTATACTTCTCTGGAAATTAAGAGTGCATGTGTTCAGGGTTGTATCAATCCCAGCACGAGAAACGCGTGGGCAGAGCTTAGCTAGAGATGGGCGGTGCATAGTTAAAAGTGAATGCATCTCTAGTATCCGTACGAGTGTATACGTATTCATCGCGGACATTGCCAAGTCTTGCCACGATACATTGTTCTGCATCAGGGGGGCAAATATTTTATTGGTCCACACAAATGCTTCAGATATCAAGGATGTTTAAAATGACCATAAAGATTTTGTTGTGACCAATGCCTGTCAACAATACCAAATACAACATACATGGCCGTCTGTGATGCTGAGGAACAAAACTGCTATATAAATGTTTCAGATGTGACAAATCAGTGTTTAGAAGAACCTCACAGACACATGTAGAGATCAGCATATGCGTTCCCTCTAAATCATGAATCGCTAATTGAAAGGAAGATAATCTTGCCAAGTTGGTAGTTCGGTTTGGCACTGAAGACTAAGGAGAGTGTCGTGCAAGTGTAATTTTTTTTTAAAAGCCCATACATTTCCGAAACGTGTAAATTAAATTTTACCTATTTAAAGAAAAAGATGATGTGGCACAGTTCCTAACTTCGCTAGCAGTTTAGCCGGCTAATCAGCTACCGTGCGACCACGCTCTATATTAGCTAGCAAGAGACGAGCAGATAGTATCGTAGCATGTTAACAAACGTGGTAAGTTGGTAGCATGCTACCATTCTTCAACTCTTGCACATATGCGTGCAAATATCGCTAACGTGCTACAATGCTAGCATTATCCCAACTCTTACATAGTTGCTTACTAACATGGCTAACGCGCTAACACGCTATCAGTCTTCACCTTTCACATAGTTGCTTACTAACATGGCTAACGTACTAACACGCTATCATTTTTCATTTTTCACATAGTTGCTTAGTAATATGGCTACCATACTAACGTGCTGTTATTCACATATGGATTGCTGACTAAAAATTGCATTTCTTGTCGGTCTACCTATTCATAACATCAAAGTTTCACAGTGTGTGGGGCACACAAATAAATACTCGAAGCAATGCTCTTTCGGCATTTGTCTATGCAGCACAGATGCAATTATTGGTTTTTATAGAAATCTTATTGTATTTTTTCCTCCATCTGTCTAGGCAGCCATCGCAGAATCGCACTTTGACACTCTGACCTTAAACCTTCACAATTGATTTGCAATACCCTCGAATGCGCCAGATAAGTACTCTATAACACCTGCTTAGCAACGCACAACAAAATAGAATCGGCACAACTTCACATCCTCTCGCCAATCATGGGTGTTAAAGAGGATAATGCCGCAATTCACCTTTCCAGAGTATCTACCATCATATGGCGTCATAATCAACTACATGGTGTGTAGAATGACATCATAATGAATGACGTCATGAACGACGTCGATAAGTACATCACGATCGCATATTTGAAGACGGGCTATGCGTTGTTGTACAAATGGTATGTCTTTACTATTTAATAAATATTCTGTTGAATATTTCGAAACTAATTTGACTGGGCGCTGTTGCTGCCATAATTAGTTACAAAATATTCAACCGCTTCCCTGTATAGTTTTCAGGAATTTGATAGCTAGGGCATTCGGGGATCGATCACTCCCAACACGGCGAGGTGTGGGTGGAGCTTAGCTAGTGATGGGCGGGGCATAGCTAAAATGGAACGGTCCATTGTTACAGCGATGGCCTGGTGCCAGCTATGGATTGCTCAGTAAAACCTGCATGCATAACGTGTACCAGAAGGGACATCAAAAGGTGATCACTAAAGACAGATGGCCGCTTATTACAACTCATCTGCTATGAATTATTGCTTTGAAACCAAATAATGACGATTCATTAAGACGGGTGGTCTTACGGCCACCCATCGGTGGTCTTACGACCACCCATCTTAAGGAACCACCATCATTTAGATACCGAAATAGGTGTCCGCTCTGTGCGATCTCACTTCTGCTGGAAATGTTCTGACAAAGTTTTACTCTATTAAAGCTACCTTAGGATGTGATTCACTCTAACACTGTACTGTCAAATCTGTCTAAACCGTATCAAGACCGATTGTCTATTCTGTGGCTAAATGATAATGATTCACGAGCAAATATTACAATTACCGCACAGCGTCATTTTCCACTTGTTAAATTCAGACGTAGCACAATATAGGTCTCTATGTATTGCAAATATATATACAGACCTATATTTTGCTACGTCTGCATTTAACAGTGGAAAATTTAATGACGCAGTGCGGTTATTGTAATATTTGCTCGTGAATTTGGAATCGATACTGACGTAATATTCCATAAATTCGCCAGAACCAAAAGCATAAGCGAGCACTAGAAATAACCATTTAGTCCAATAATAGACCTGATGATATTTTTCCGTAAGCGGATCATTATCATCCTCCCCATCATGAACAATGATGTTATTCATACTACCCATACTAATCCTGGCGTGCTAAATGTGTCTGCGATGTCGGGTTGAATGACCTGCTGCGCTTGATCACTTGAATCTAATTATATTAGACGAGTGAAAAAGAGGCTCTGGAAAGATCCGTAATGGACCTTTCCATTGTTAGCTATGGCCCGCCCATCTCTAGCTAAGCTCCACCCACACCTCGCTTGCGTTAGCATCGACCAGTCTCTTAACTCCCTGACTAAAAATTTCCAGAAAGCTATACAGGTAATACGTCAAAATTAAGACCTGAAGATAACCGCAACGCACACTATTTACCCACTTAGCAGACGTGCATAATTCTAGAAGCCTATTAGGCAGCATTAGGTAATGTAGTCATTGGTACCTGCATGGGTTTGTAAATACACCGGGACCCAATCTCTCTAGCGACTTCTCCCCAATGTTTCTCCCAAATGAATGTAGGGTGAATCATGAGAATTCCACCATCTGGCGACCGTAAGAGTGATATAATGCTTTATATTGCATACGTAGCCCTAGATTTATTTTGTAATTAGTGAACTTCGTATTTAACACATACATGTATATATGCTGCGTGTCACAATCTTGATTATTCCACTGAGCTTAACATAGACCTTTCCACTCTATCCATCCAAGATATGACACCATAATTAACTGCGTGACGTGTATAATGATGTCATAATCAATGTTGTCATGAATGACGTAGATAAGCACGTCACGAACGTATGTTTGAAGAAGGCCTATGCGTTGTTGTACGAATTGTATGTCTTTACTATTTAATACAAATTATATTGAATATTTTGAAACCAATTTGACTGGGCGCTGTTGCTGCCATAGGCAGCAACAGCACCCAGCCAAATTAGTGTCAAAATATTTAACAGCTTATCTGTATAGGTTTCATGAAATTTATAGTTATGGCATTCAGGGATCGACCAATCCCAACACGGGTTTTCTGGAAATTGATAGTCAGGATGTTCAGTGATCGATCGATCACAACACGAGCGAGGTGTGTGCGTGTGTGCGCGTGCGTGCGTGCGTGCGTGCGTGTGTGTGTGCGCGTGTGTGTAGCTTAGCTAGTGGTGGGCGGGGCTTAGTAAATACTGGAAAGGCCCAATGCGTGTAAATGCGTAATCGGTATATAGCTCACTCATAGCTCACTCATAGCTCACTCATAGCTCACTCATAGCTCACAGCAACTGACTGGACAAGCTTGATGATGACTAGGACATGCGCGAAAGAAATATGCGCACTTAGGTTCAATAGCGAGATCACTAATTACAAAACAACCTTAACTAGGATATGTAATCTTAATCTAAAACAAGAAATTTAACCATGTCACATGACGAGCAGTTTGGTTTTATATTTTATAAGATTGAACCTACGCCCAATCTACTCCCAATAGCTGCAAGCAAAGTACAATTTTAAAATCTCTTTGTAAATGAATCCTAAATCATATATATATTCGTATCCTTGATGATATAACAATGTAACAGATGTGCAGCCCCAAACGCAGATCTAACAAACTTGATGCCTGCCACCTCAAACACATCTGCACCATCACTGGACACCGATGGTCAAACAGCATAATTGCCAATGATGCACTATACAAGGTGCGCCATACATCGCCGCTGTACGTAACAGTCGCAATGATGGCCCATGCTTGGCCATGTACCAAGGATGTCAGAGGACACACCAACACATGATGCCTTGGAATTCGGTCTACAGGTAGACAGCACATTTAAAGCCATGAAAGGACGACGTTGTTAAGCATGCTGCGAGGTGACCGCAAGAAAGCAGGACTCGTTACACTCAGATCAAGAATGGACCTGTGGAAGTTACAGATATTGGCTGAGGCTAAGACACAGTGGTCAAACGCGAAGAAGGACTGATTGCAGCTGTAGGATGTTTCTACTACTACTGTAACTACTGCCACAGAATGCAGTAATCATACATGATACATACTTATAGAAGCTCACTTATAAATATAACACTTTCAGTCTACTGTAGCGTAGTTTTGAAATGCAAGTTACAATGATGATACTTAGGCTAACAGATTGACCAAGGTTTAGTTTTCAGAATCTTGCTGGTGAATAGCAGAGCGTTTAGAACGGACGGAGTGTGGGGGAGGCGGCGGTGGGGGTGTGGGGTTGGGGGGGGGGGGCGGGGGGGGGGGGGGGGGGGGGGGGGGCGTGGGTGCTCATTTTATGCCTGAGTGAGCTAATGGTGCATAAGCAACAACCTTTTCATTCTATACAAACGCCTGTGCTCATCGAATGGGGACCACAACGGTGCTGCCATCAGATGGATCCAAACTACGTGATCCCTCCAGCTCAAGTGCAGGAGAATAATTTCGCAAGTGCTCATCATCAAGGTAATAAGTTAAAACAACAGTAATAGTGACATAATTATACAAGGGGGAGGGGGGGGGGCGCTCTCTTGTCTATGTAGACAGAACTAGGATAATGCCGGTTACTAGGTCAGTACTGGCCCAATGCCAAACCGATACGGATCGGTATTGGCCCAGTATCAACAAGGTAACTTGCGCTATCATGGAACTACTGGTTCAAGCTCAATGTCTCTGGGTCTATTTTCCGGGCCAAATCATATTTTCTAATATAAGATAAAGCACCTCTTCCTCCGCGATACACTGAACAAGAACCCGGACACAACTCTGCCAATAAATCATGACATGAGACGATCTCCCAATGGCTATTTCGAATGGCAATATGTTTACTTTGCTGTTCAAGACAACCACACTCTCTCAAATATTATGAAGATGGATTGAAAATTAAATTATTCTCCCAGGTGCCAGCAACGCGACAGTGCAACTGTGTTTAATGTGATGGAAGTATCCTTATCACACGCCACTTAGTTGTATGGAAGGCGAATCATCTTAGAGGTGTGGATAGAAATAGATGCAAATTTACAGCGATATCTCAGGTTACTGGGCCGTTACTGGGCCGTTACTGGGCCGTTACTGGGTCAATACCATGGCTATTGCCCGAATAGTGGCCCAGTAATCTGCGTTTTCATGGACACTTATCCTACATTGGCCATTTATGTTGTTGAAAATGCCAAAGGTAAACAGGTTGAGACCGGAATGCACGTAAAGCTTTGGCAACAGATTTCACTTTGTACATGTTTCCTTCGGTGATTCATGAATAATTTTAATACTGTGGGAATTGCTCACAAAGATCGCTTTTAAATAATGCATGAAGCCGGATATTGACGTGGAATAATGGGAGAAATACATCTTTCTCGTAGCGGTTCTGTTAACGAATTTACATGGTCTTTATTTGCCCGTCCTATTTGTTGAAGGGAACCATTTCTATTCTGATTTTCAAACGCGAAGTAAGTCTAGGATAATGTTGAAAGTATTGTCAGTGCTTTATGGGATATGGCACATGTCAGTGCGTCACAATGCGGACTCTTAAGATAACCTTGTTCAGACCTGAATATTAGTGAATAACAGCTTAATTAGCTAAATGTCTACTTATGCTAGCATCCCAACGACATTCATGGATTCACTTCACGTTTTTGACGAGAAGGCGTTGTCGTTCTCATAACATTTTGGCAACATGGATTCTCAGGAGAGAGATGCAAGCCGGATATTGCCGTCACAAACATAATTAGAAGCTATGGCTTTGTCTTAAGTGGAAACGTGCAATAAAAACCGTCGTTACTATTCCTAAGGAGATGGTAGCTACGATCGATCAATACATTTAGGACCTATTGCGTATTTATGGTGTAATCTAATGGCCATGAAGTGTTTATGATCTTGCTAGATAGGTTCTTAGCGACAAAAATAGCAACGTTCTACAAAACCTTTCTAACTATGATTATGAAAGTTTTAAGCAACATCAAGTGCATTACTTCACGTCAGGTCCATGAGTGATCAATGAAGGCATTCGCTTTAGGTGCAATGGGCGCACTAATGAGCAAATGCATCTGCACATCTACTAATATACTGTACACATATCACACATATATCATTATTATATTATAATAATGTGATTTTTCTGCCAATGAACCTTTCCAGCTTTGACCGTGTTGGGATCAATCACTCTCTGAATCACAATTTCCAGAAAACTATGCAAGCAAGCTGCTTAATATTTTGAAACTAATTTAACTGTGTGCTGTTGTCAAAATATTCAACAACACGTTTAGTACAGAGTAAAGACATATAATATGTACAACGACGCTTATTCCGCCATCAATTAAGCGTTCGTGACGAACTTATCTACGTCATCCATGAGGTCATGTTGTTGATTATGATAGATGGATAAACTGGAAAGTTCCACTGGCTTTGCACTAGAACAAATATGACATCTATTCTGACAATCCCCATAATGAATGCCCAGGTGTAATTCGCAGGTAAGAATGCACCATGTAATCATTTAACTATTTAATGAATTTTCAATATAAAGATGCAGGAGGGTAAATCCCCGTCAATGTCTCCCTCCTTCTCCCCCATGCTGTGCTCCCTCCGTCCCTCCTTCCATCATCATCATCTCTCCCCCCCCCTCTCTCTCTCTCTCTCTCTCTCTTTAACCTCCTTTCCATGCCTCTTTCCCTAACTCCCGGTTCCTCCTTCACACCCTACCTCCATCCCTCCATCCCTCCATCCCTCTCTACCTACCTCACTCTCTCCAATATCTCACTATCTCTCACTCTCTCTCTCTCTCTCTCTCTCTCTCTCTCTCTCTCTCTCTTTTTCTCTCCCTCTCTCGCCCTCCATTCTTCACCCCACCCCTCACTCAGTCCCCCGCTCTACTCTCTCACATCCTCTCTAGCTCCTCCGCGCACTCTCCTTACATAGTTCTCTGACCACTGCATATTCCACGTCACGCTTGATAATGCTGCGCGGGTTAAACGTGGTCAAGGGTTTTGGAAATTTAATAATTCTTTGTTAAACGATGTCAAATATCACCAGTGTGTTAAAAGTTTCTGGATTTCTAAACTTCGTAACACGGAATCTCACGACAATTTAATATCATGGTGGGAAGATGTCAAGATGGGTTTTGCTGAGATTTCCAAACAATATGCGATAGGCAAAGCTCGGGAAATACGTAAGGAAAGAAAAAGGCTTGAACGGTCATTAACTTTCCAAAGCCGCAAACGGTGATATTCGGTTGACTGAACATCTCAATGAAGTGGAATAACAAATTTCCGAGTTTGAAAGACATCGCGCTGAAGGCGCAATGACTAGAAGTAGGACATTACTAGGCCTATATGTTGAAGAAGAAAAACCAACAAAGTATTTCCTCAGTCTAGAAAAATCAAGAGGTGTTGAGAATGGTATAACGTGTACGTCTCAAAATGAGATTATGGCCACAGTGGAAACTTTTTTTTCAAACGTTGTACATGTCAGATGGTATTAATCAAGTGAAATCCTCTGAGATGTTGCTCAATGTTAAAGACACTTTGTCAGAAATGAATAGAGAATCTTGTGATACTCCAATATCATTAGAAGATTTAACCACATCATTAAATAACATGAAACGAGATAAAGTCACCAGGCAGTGATGGGCTTAGTGTGGAATTCTACCAGGCCTTTTGGCAACTGATTAGACCTGAGTTCCTACAAGTCGTTAATGAAATTTTTTCAATAGGTAGGCTTCCAATTACAATGTCGGAAGCTTATGTACGACTCATATTCAAAAAATGCGATCGGAATAATCTCGGTAATTACAGACCTATCTCACTACTTGCAGTAGATTATAAAATTATTTCGAAAGCTATTTCCAGAAAACTTACAAGTGTCCTGGATGAAGTAATTCATCCTGATCAAACCTGCTCTATACCTGGCCGGTCAATTTTAACCAACACATTTTAATTAGAGATATTTTACAACTAGTTGAAAAGGACAATATGCCAGGTGCTATTATCGCCTTAGATAATGAAAAAAGCCTCCGATAGACTAGAGTGGAATTTAAATAACTTAGACATATTGTTTTGGGGGTCCAATTTCATTAAATGGATCATAATTCTGTACAGTGGAATTAGTAGTAAATACTTAGTCAATGACTATATTAGCAAACCCGTAATTTTAGAACGTGGTGTGCGGCAAGGATGTGTGTTATCTCCCTTGATTTTTATTATAGCTATGGAAGCCTTAGGCGCAACCTTTAGAAAAGATCCAGCATTTCAGGGTATTTGTGTTCCGGTTGTCAGTAATCCAGTAAAGGTGTCACAATACTCAGATGACACAACTCTCTTTGCTCGGTCTGATTCTGATTTTAAATGTCTTGATACCATTTTAGATACGTTTCAACTGTCCTCTGGCCTGATAATTAATAAGAACAAATCAGCGGGTTTATTTCTAGGTCAGTGGAAGAGCAGGTATGATCAACCACTTAATATCAATTGGACGAATAAATCAATTACGATTTTAGGGATATATTTTAGTGCCTTCGGTGGGGAAAAATTGCGCAAATGAAACAAACGATTAACGCCTGGAAACATCAACATTTAACACTTTTTTGCAGAGCTTTGGTCATAAATACGTTGATCCTATCAAAGTTATGGTATACCGCTTCTGCAGTTAATTTGTCTCAACATAATATTAATAAGATTATTCTAGCGTATTTATGGGACGTCAAAACCCGCCTGGTTTCTCAAGAGATTTGTAGAAATGACTTCTATCAGGGAGGCCTACATGTGGTCGATATTAGAATAAAATACATGTCGTTACGGTTTTAAGTTTCTGAACATGTTATTATATTCTGATATCCGGTGGGCAAAGGTATCTCGATGCCTTATAGAACGATATATAACACCATATTCTACGAGTAGCTTCTTTTGTGCAACAAATCCACCACCTAATTATAAGCGTGTTCCTACAATTTATTTGGAAATGAAACGCAATTTTGACCATTTCATTATGCTGTGAGAGCGTTCTAAAATTTAATATCTGGGATAATAACCAATTATGTTATGAAAACAAAGCTATGTATCATCCCTTGCTGGTAGAGAACGGTATTAACTATATACGTGATATTGTCGACCCTGTTACCCGCAAATGGAAACCTTTAGTAAACATTTGCCGAATTGCGGAACTACCTCCAACAGATGCTAACCGCCTGTTAATTCACATCAAAGACGCTATACCGCATAATTGGTTCTCCATGTGTAATATGGCAACTGCCAACGAAGAAGCCAAATTAAAATGTATTTATGATTATGGAGAAATTTCATGTAAGCTGACAGCAAAAAATTGGTATAAGCTCCTTCAGAATCAACGCACTAGTCATTCGAAATGCATTTGAGCGTGGGAAGATTGTGGCTATCATATAGACAACTGGGAAATGGTATGGAAACGGGTACACATGCCGAGCATTCCAAACCAAGCCAGAGATGTTGTCTAGACGCTGATCCATCGGAGGCTGTGGGTTAAGCATCTCATGGCCAAAGCTAAATTATGCGCTACTGGTGACAATAAATGCCTGCTTGGTATAGGCCCAGAAGAAACATTGCAGCACTTATTCACTGAATGCCCGGTTGTAGTCCATCTTTGGCAATATGTACAAATGATCCTGCGCCAATTTAATGTACCTAGAACTGTCATAGCAGCTCGGACAGTTTTATTCCATTAACTGACCAATATGTCCATGTTAAAAGCCGATCGGATTATTTCCCAATGCTGTATAAGCATCAGCATTTGGACTATTTGGAAATACCGCTGTTCTCTGGCTCATGATATCAACATAAGCGCTGGATTAGACCATGTAAAAGCACTGCAGCGGATATTCTATGCGTTGTTATCACGTAATGTCATGGGAGAATATAACAAGCCCATGCACATCCATAGACTACATGATTTTAAAAATGTCTGGTGCCGAGGAGATTTAATAAAAAGCCGCCCTGAATAATTACAGATCTTTTTATGCGGAGGATGTGCTGGATTGAATTGTCATTCTAAGTAGCCTAACTTCTGCATAAAATAATTAATATATTCTATGTTATTCTTCATTATATTTGTTCCGGGATAATTTTGGAAACATTGCATTGATGTAAGTTGACTTGCTTTTTCATTTCTGTGATTAAAACTTAGTGTAAATATAGATTCGCGACAGTCAGGATATTTGCACTGGGGTAATCTTAGCAATCTTATATATTGGAGTCAGCTACCATAGTGGAAATTCATCTTAGTGTTGATGTTTGCGTTAGGGTAATTTTATAAATGGGACGCATGTTTAAATATCTGGTCCAGATGCACAACTTTGTAGTTATTATAAATACACATTGCTATAATTGCTTATTGGGTGCTGCTGGAGTGACCGGTCTGGTAGTCGAGCCAGTCATTCTAGCAGTAACTTTTCATTTGGCCTGCAAAGAGACATTCTTTAATTCAATTACATAGGCCGGGTTTAGCCAGCTTCACCATTAAGATGTATTCATGATAATTAAGAATTTAATTAGTGTGACGAGTTTCTAAATGGTGTAGTGTTTTATACCCGTCCTTGTCATTTTATGTTTGTATTATTAATGGAATTTTTAATAGATTTTTAATGTTAATTAACGCTTTGGTACGGAAATCCTTTGCGCGGACGCTGTTGCTACCTTAGGTAACGTCTGCTTCCAGTCTTTTCGTTTTCAAAATGCTCAATCTGATAATATTTGTAATGGAAAGGGAAAATGCGCTTTAAAAAACCAGTATTAAGATAATCAGTTATATACCCGCAAATGGAAACCTTTAGTAAACATTTGCCGAATTGCGGAACTACGTCCAACAGATGCTAACCGCCTGTTAATTCACATCAAAGACGCTATACCGCATAATTGGTTCTCCATGTGTAATCTGGCAACTGCCAATAATAATACAATTCACAATACTGAATCACAGGAATAAAATGGAAACCAGATATTTCCAGAACGGATATAATTAGAGACTAGGCCTTTGTGAACGCGTACGATAAACTATCGTCGTTAAGAAGATGTTAGGAACAATTATGTTTTATACTGCAACATAACGACGGTGACAGGCGTATGATCCATAAAGTATTGTTAGATACGCTGTTAGCGACAACAATAACGCTGCTGTTTACGACTCTGTACCGACTGCCCTTACGGCATTTATACAGGGATGTTATTTCATAAGATAGGAGGCCGTCTCCGCATTGTGATAGCTTCGATCTTAAACCCCTCTCGCGTCAACTTGTGGTGTATAATGGTAAAAGCTGCCAATAATTCCTCTGCAGTTGTCTTCAGGAGTGTCTATTTGCAGGCTAAGAGAAGACTATTTTTTTTAATTTACCACTGGAATCACTGCCTCGGTTACCGAGCCAGTCATTCCAGTGCTAAATTTTCAAAAATAGTCTTCTCTTGGCCTGCAAATGGACACTGACTAAACAACAATTTAGATTTTCTTGAGCATTAACCCTTTAACCCTTTAATGTCTGAATTTGGTCAAGAAAATACAATTATTTCCTTATTGAATGTTAATTTGCAGGCCAAGAGAAGAGTATTTTTGAAAATTTACCACTGTAATGGCTGGCTCGGTTACGGACTTGACTGGTCGCTGTCGTTGCCATAGTCATCTATAGTGCTATATAGTGATATATATATATATATATATATATATATATATATATATATATATATATATATATATATATATATATATATATATATATATATATATATATATATATATATATATATATATATATAAATATATATATATATATATATATATATATATATATATATATATATATATATATATATATATATATATATATATATATATATATATATATATATATATATATATATATATATATATATATAATTCAATTTATTTACACCAAAACTTTTACAAGTATGTAGGTTACATGATATTTGCGTCATATTGGGGTGGACAAGCATTTATCATGTTGCATATTATTAGTATTATTATTATTATTATTATTAGTAGTAGTAGTAGTAGTAGTAGTAGTAGTAGTAGTAGTAGTAGTAGTAGTAGTAGTAGTAGTAGTAGTAGTAGTAGTAGTAGTAGTAGTAGTAGTAGTAGTAGTAATAGTAGTAGTAGTAGTAGTAGTAGTAGTAGTAGTAGTAGTAGTAGTAGTAGTAGTAATAGTAGTAGTAGTAGTAGTAGTAGTAGTAGTAGTAGTAGTAGTAGTAGTAGTAGTAGTAGTAGTAGTAGTAGTAGTAGTAGTAATATAAGCCCGTGTTTTCACTAGGGACCTAACCGGCGTAGCTCAATACTGGGGTATGGTGTTATTCCTGATCAACTCTCCAGTGAGAACGCGGCCTTAGTCTGGTTTTGAAATAAGCATGGTGTGAAAGACTATCGATGGAAATCATTTAATTTCGGTTAACTTCTGCAAGGATTCTCCGAACACGAGAACATAATTTCTGTAGTAAGCTTAGTTTATTTGGTCCAAGTAATTGTTTAAAATTGAAATAATTTGGCCGCAGATAGTAGTATTTGGGAATTGTTGATTTCCGGATTTCCGCGAACTAGTCACAAATAAATATGTAGCGGAATTCATCACCAAAATATCATCCTGATCACATAATATGCATTTCCTTTCTACCATGGGGGTATTTGTTCAGCTTCCGGTTTCGATTGGCAGTCTGTGAGTTGAAGTTAGGAATTTAGTAAGGCTATCCTGTTGTTGTCATTTAGTTTTAAAAGATATAGTTAAATATTAAGTTCCACCTTGAATATTTTATATGACCTACCTTTAGATGAGTTTTCCAGTAGTCCATTCCACTTTTGTATATATTGGTCAACAAGTCGCGGTTTAATCAGTTTTATAGTATTTTTTTCTATCTCCTATTATTTGTTGTTCAATCCAAATGTTCCCAGACCCCGTAGTATTAAGCACTGACTCTATTGCGTTTAACCTATGTGTATGGTGCTCCATCTATTGTATATTTATCATACATATATTCGTAGATCTTATACGACAGTTTATTACGATTTCCCATTACACGTGATGCCCACAAGTGTAACATTTTACATTGGAATCTTATCTGCATGGGGTATCTTCCCAATTCGCCATATACTATGTATAATCAAGATTGGTCATGGAGATCTCGGTCCTCTCACCGAGGACGTCCACCAGCAGCCCAGAGTAGAACATTTATTGAAAAAATACCCATTTACCACTAGCGCGGCCAACTCGCTTGGCAAGACAGTCAGTCTAGTGGCAAAATCCTCAAAGAAGTGTCCCCGCAAGTAGACACTTCCCAAACCATCTGCAGGAGCCGTTATGTAATCTGGCTTGAGGTGCCCTCGCCTGCATCTTTAAACCTTTAAGGACTAAATTTGTTCCAAGAAATTAAGATATTTACTCATTGAATGTCCATTTTCAGGCCAAGAGAAGACAATTTTACCACTGGAATGACCGGCTCGGTCTTCTCTTGGCCTGCAAATGGACATTCCTCAAGACCACTACAGAGGCCGGTTTTTGCACACTTCGTCGTGAAAGGGTTAGACAGCTCATTGCTGCAGCTGCTAAGTTCATAGGTCACTGAATTTATCAAAGACTTATAATCATTCTCAAACTCAGTTATTAGATTACTATTTATCTCCAATATATCACATACACCGAGTGCAAATGGTCCATCGTGTGCAATGCGAATTGACCTTCCAGTTTTAACTATGCCCCGCCCATCTCTATCTAAGCTTCACCCACACCACACTCGCAGTGAGATCGATCAATCTCTGAGCCCACTGACTATCAATTTACAGAAAACTATGCAGGTGAGCTATTGATTATTTTGAAACTAACTCGGCAGAGTGCTGTTGTTGCCCATAGCATGTTTATTAAATAGCAAAGACACAAAGGGCGTACTTGTGACGTCAGCCTACACGTCACTTAGTTGATTATGATGCCATATGATGGATTGATAAACTGGAGAGGTGAATGGACCTTTCCGGTTTTAGCTATGCCCCGCCCATCTCTAGCTAAGCTCCAGCCACACCTCGCTCGTGTTGGGATCGATCGATCTCCGAACACCCAGACTATCAATTTCCAAAAAACTACACAGGTAAGCTATTGAATATTTTGAAACTAATTTGCCCAGTCAAATTAGTTTCAAAATATTCAACAGCATGTGTATTAAATAGCAAAGAATTACAAAGCCATACAATTCATACAACGTGTCGGACCATTTTATATTTGATGACGGTCTATATGGAACCCTTTGTGACGTAATGATTGAGACGTTATCATACACGCGCTGAGTTGATAATGACGTCATACGAGGTCAAATAATGGATGGATACTCTGGAAAGGTGAATTGCTTCTTAGGCCGCTCTCTGATCTTATCTGATTTTCTTATATAAATCTTGATGAACAGCAAGCGCATTAAGCGCAGCAACAGATGACGGTTAACCCGCATTATTCAGAGCTCCGGTCCCCATGAAGTGAGCTGTTCTGACAACAACCTGTGATAGTCATGCCATCTGCAAAAGACATTGTTTGTAGAGTGTCAAGATCGTTGTATTGTTCAGTGATCTGATGAAACATGGAACTCCGTTGTCTATTTTGATAGATGATGATCTGTACATAACACTTTCTGTTATTCGGATAGTGTTATACGAAGGTCCTATGCGTGTAGCCTCCATAATTATATTATCTTTCTCTTGACAACTCCTACTACATCGGTGGCTGTTCTTTTCCAGTATATTTGAGTACTCCGTGTCAGTTATGCACCAGCTAGGCATCAGTACCAGTAAAATAGTGACTGGTTTTGGAGAGGTACTGATCAATTATAAGATTAACCAGTAGCAGATAAGACAGAGATACATGCAACGCATACTGTCTATTTAAAGGAGCATTTTGCTTTGTAAATGTGCGAAATGACTAACGCAAAACCTTTAATTAATTTATATTAGAACATCCATGATGGGTGATGTTGAAGTATACATTCTATTTTGCGCATGCATGACAGTGTCTTTGCTATGATCAGTAGTAGGGAATACTTTATGCTTTACTATTATTGTCAGTATGATTTCATGCATGTATGGTTATTTTGGGGGATCTTACAAAGGATTTGGGAATATCAATTGATACGGGTTCACGCGTGCTTGTATTGACTAAAATAAAAATAAATTCGATCAGTATTGTACTGGCTGACTATAAAGTCAACTATAGCACCGCTGTGGATAAAGTTTCATAAGAGTTGATGACGGCGGTAGTTATCTGCTTTCCAAAAGGTCTTCTTGTGTGGAAAAGGCCCTTTCGATGTTTACAACCTATTGGAAGCAGAATGATAGCCATTGGCAGAGATTCCTTTGCAAGCGTTTGTCACATCTCAAACGGCGCTAGATTTAAGTTGGTACTTGCAGGGGAGGCTGATGTGAGCTATCGTTTTCTCTTCCTAGTGGAACACATTCAAGGCTAACCGATCATTCTACCACTGTATTACATTCATAGCTCAGTAATTAGTGTGGACACGGACAACACAATAGTGGCAATGGATGAATAAAGCATTAGTTGATTGATGAATGTTCTTTTAGCCATGACACGCACATGTCCGGTTAACATCCGCCCTCGCTTTGCGAGTGTTGTTCTCGACCAAACGCTGAGTTTCCAGAACTCCAGTATCAGGCTAACTATACAGGTAAGATGTTGAATGTTTTGTAGTTAATTTACATGGACGCTGTTGCCTATCGCAGAAACCGTACCCATTCAAGGTACTGACATACAATTCGTACACTTGACGGAATATTAAGCGTTCACGATGGACCTAGATAACAGCTAATCCATCATGAATGTTAGATACGCCATTCATTACGTATTTTGATTGTTACGTCAGCCTACATGTGCCGTAATTTATTATGACATGTACATATCTAAGGCTGGGTTCGGATGTGTTATCGAGGTACTCCGATCATAGGTATCACGTGGTCGCTTTTCCTATCTACGCATGCGCACACTTATTCTCGCTTGAAGCAAGAGTAATCGAGTAGAATTTGTACCACGTGATACCGTTATGCGTTGCCAAGCATGTTCTTAATGTGACAAAGCCTTACTATGTCTATTCTATCGCAAGAAGAGAACTGTCGCTCCAGTCGCGCCGACATCCTTCGCTAGCTTTCGGGGATCGATTCCCGGACGCTGCGTTGCCATCTAGGGTTGTATTGTCTATATGCCCTCTCTATCGTGTCAAAAAGCGATGGATTTTGCTGTGTAAATGTGATGTACGTCTGGCCCTGGCAATTCCTTTAATTTGTAGCAATACAACACAGTCTAGAGTCTCACTATATTAGCAACTGAACTGAGACCCGAAAAAACCTCAATCATGTATCAAATGTCTAGAGTACCTGAGGATACGTGTATGTTCACCTACATTGACATTGACCGTGGACACTCCGTGCACTGATGTGAATGTCAGAGCAACTCTTTCTGACAGCGCAACGAGACCATTGCGCATGATTACACCATGCCTTGTCTATAGCATGCTGTATTTCCGTTGCGACAATTCAAGCTCAAAAAGCAATCAGAAATCGTCTCCGTATAAAGCAGTAGGTGAGATAGTAGCCTATAGACAGACACACACGGATGACCTACTTTTCCAATACACACAATAGCACTAAACACAATACTTATAAGCAGCATTTGTAACATACGCGAGAGTAAGCATCTATCTATCTCAGGCGCGCGAGAATTCTTAGAAATAGCCTCGCAGACACTGTAACATATTGATCCTGTGCTTGTATCATCCATGTGAATGGGGTAGAAGCAAGAGCAGGTCTGCGAGAACTATAATCTGGCACCTGGGAATCATTCTATTGAGCAAGCCTCAATTGTCATCAAAGGAATGGTCGCGAGCCGGGGTTCCATCTCTGGAACAATGCGGGTAAGACAGAGTACGTAGAACTGTTAGTACATTAATATCCGGAGTTAGTCATGTCGATTCTGTAAACATTTTCTAAGATGCTTAACATTCGTTTCCCGCGGATATAGCTAGACGCAGCGCTTAATTGTGAAGTGGTTTTGAGAAAGAGTCGTAGATCTACACATTACAGCTCAGAAATAAGTTAATTTGTTTGCAAAAGAATAAAATGTTCTGTTGAATATTCTGAACATAAATGGATTGGAAGACAGTGCTGCCTAAGATACCAATTGATTATGTTCAAAATATCCAACATAAAATTCGCTCACTAACATGTTTTTATTGTTGTCTTAGAAACATGTTAACTTATTTATGAGACGTACTTTAGAAATTCATCGAGAATGCATGTGTTACGTTGATGCAATAGGGCGTGCAATAGCCTACATGCATGTATCTGCGTGATGCACGCTGCATATAAGTTTGTCGTCGAAGTATATACATCGCACTCAGGTAAGTCATCGTCACATAGGGCATTAAATGTACACTGTTCTGTTTATCAACTTTAGAAATCTAACTTAAAAGATGTCGGTGTAAGTTTGACTCGACTTTAAAATCACTGGTTGTTGACATTGGACACACACACACACACACACACACACACTTCCTCCTAGTCCGAGACGTATCTGCCTGTCAACCGGCCCCGTGATAGATATTTTAATAGACATGTCGGGTCGAGTGAGCCGGATCGTCGGATCGTCATGTCTAATCAAATGTCTCTCGCAAAGCATGCTGAGAGTCTGAGCAGAGTTATAGAAAATGTAAGCAATATAGCAACAGTAGTAAATTGTATAATCGGCCAAAAAAATTAATCCTCATCACACTGGCATAGTTCACATATACAAACAACCAAGCAGGAATCCAAGATATTAAATCAGCAAGATCTATTAAATAAAATTAAATATTTCAATTGAAAAATGTTCTATTGACTAAGAGGTAATGAGAGCCCAATGAAAAGGAAGTTAATTCTTGATCTTAGTATAGTCTTTTCACATGGCGCGATTAAAGATGTTTCGTTTTTTAGATCAGAGAATTAGATTTTGCTCATCGCAATCGAAGTAGCTTGCTGGTCTACACAAATGTTATCAGATTTTATAAACATATGCTGATAGACAGATTCATACCGCGCTGGCACCAAGGTGCACAATATGTAGAAGCAACAGATGAAAATATATCCATCGAGTTATATAAGCCTCCGCCCGCATCACCCCACTACCCCCACCCCCGCGACCCCACCCCCACACCATCCCCCACCATGCCCTCTCCAGTCGGTAGGATGATGGTTACGCTAATAATGCAGTGATCCGAACTGTTACTAAATTATATGACGCCATAAGAAATTGCGTCACATATAGACTGACGTCACACGAATTATGACATAGGCTATTACAACCCGAACATAAAGCTTGCGATGTCGGCGAAGTGTACTTGTATGCCTCTGATGAATTTAAAATTTAATAAAAATTAGGTTGAATATTTTGAAAACAGTTTGACTGGGAGCTGTTGTGCCATAGGCAGCAACAACAACAAGTCAAATTAGTTTCAAAATATCCAACAGCTTCCCTGTACATTTACCTTGAAATTGGGATCCTGGACATTCAGGATTCTAAGTACAAATGCCAACACGTGCTAAATGTGTGCGGTGTTTAGCTAGAAATTGGCGGGGCATGGCTGGAAATGGATACCTCGATTAAATTCCATATTTTGGAACTCGCGAAACACGAGGAACGAAGTTTAACAAGCCAACCTTTTGCTCCCCATAAGAAAATCACGTATTTGAAACCATCCAATAAACTGCACGCTTTATCTCCGACGCGGTACATTTGTAGAGATTGAGATGTGTGGTGAGTTGCATGCTTCTAATCACTGTCATTGCGTTTTACGGGTGCAAAGGTTACTAGTTCATATTACTGTAATTAAGTACTCATTCGTGCATGAGCTAATATGTCTAAATAACTTCATTTGAGGTATATGAGAAACATTGACACGCTTTAACAATCAACGAACATTTATATTTTGCATGACTTTGAAATTTTGTGTTTTGATGGAAATTTTCTACGGAATATTGACGAGCGAATATGATGAAGGAGTTTACTGGGTCAGCAGTTAATATCAACGTCACTTTGAAACCGACTTCTGTGGGTAGGCTAGAGATAATGTCAGCTAATAATTATATAATGAAATCGCTATTGTAATTCAAACTCCGCCACATCAGTGAACACTATGATGATGCGCGATTTATTATAAATATTATAATTATAAATTCACAGAAACTTAATTATAAGTTTGTTATATAATAATAATAATAATAATAATAATAATAATAATAATAATAATAATAATAATCTTTATTTCAAGAGGGTACATCGTCAGTGGCCTGATGTTCCCGAGGCCCTCAACACATATATACACTATGTACAAAAATATATAATTATATACACGCCAGGTATGTACAAATAGACATATGTACAATAATTGCACATGGAGGGAGGGAGAGAGGTAGCGAGGGAGGGAGGGAGCAATAAGAAATATAGGCAATGCGTAAACTATTTTGAAATTAATTGTACTGGGAGCTGCTGCCAGAGAAACGATTTGCATACCACACATGTCAAATGCAGCTAAGGTACTCTGTGACCAATGTAGAGGTCCAAATGACTGTGAACAAATTAATTAAGCATTGAGCGATGTGGGTATGGTCCTGAAATTTTATCCGTAGCTAGAAATAGTGAGATACCGGTGAATACTGCAAGCCAGGAGAACAGTTATATGAGCGAGACAATGAAAACTGGATCGAAGTGAGCGGGCGGTGAGAGAGAGAGAGAGAGAGAGAGAGAGAGAGAGAGAGAGAGAGAGAGAGAGAGAGAGAGAGGGGAAGATAGGGAGAGATGGAGAGATGGGGAGAGAGAGAGGGAGAGAGAGGGAGGGTGGGAGAGAGGGAGGGAGAGAGGGAGAGAGAGATGGAGGTAGCGAGGGAGGGAGGGAGCGAGGGAGGGAGGGAGGAAGGAGGGGGAGGGAGGGAGGGAGGGAGGCAGGCAGGCAGGCAGGCAGGCAGGCAGCAGGCAGGGAGGCAGGCAGTGAGGCAGGGATTGAGGGAGAGAGAGAGGGAGAGAGAGCGAGAGCTAGAGTGCGGAGCAGGACTGGGCGGGGCGGGGCGGGGCGGGGCGGGTGAATTACATAGAGCTATAGAGAGGGATAGAAAAAGAGGGGAGTGAGGGCGGGGATGCTGGGAGGAATAGGGGGGGGGGGTGAGAGAAAAGAGATAGAGAGATGGGGGAGGGGCGAGAGAGAGAGATATATAGAGAGCGACAGAGAGGGAGGGAGGGGGTTTGGTGGCAGGGAGAAAGAGAGTGAGGGAGAGAGAGACGAGAGAGAGAGAGAGAGTGAGAGAGAGAGAGAGAGAGAGAGAGACTGTGAGACAGAGAGGGAGAGAGAGAGAGAGAGAGAGAGAAAGAGAGAGAGAGAGAGAGAGAGAGGAGGCGGTCGGGTGACAGAGAGGTAGAATGAGAGTGAGGGAGAGAGGGACGAGAGAGAAAGAGAGAGAGAGAGAGAGAGAGAGAGAGAGAGAGAGAGAGAGAGAGAGAGAGAGAGAGAGAGAGAGAGAGAGTGGGGGCAGATACTGACACCGAGAGCGACAGAGAGGGAGGGAGGGGTCGGGTGGCAGAGAGGGAGAAAGAGAGTGAGAGAGAGAGCGAGATAGAGCGACAGAGATGGAGGGGGGTCTGTTGGCAGACAGAGAGAAAGCGAGTGAGAGAGAGAGACGAGAGAGAGAGAGAGGGAGGGAGGGAGAGAGAGAGAGAGAGAGTCAAAGAGAGGGGCCGAGAGATAGAGAGAGGTGGAGGGATGGACGGAGGGGATCGGAGGGATGGTGTGTGTGGGGAGGGGCAGTGAGAGACGGGGAGGGAATGATGGAGGGTGGGTGAGAAAGAGAGAGAGAGAGAGAGAGAGAGGGATAGAGAGCGAGCGAGAAGGGTCGTGGGTGTTGGGGTGGAGAATATCAAAATGCCGTGTGATGCGTCTACAGTCAAGATAAGATATCTTCTGTAGCTTAGGTTAATCGATTACCATACGTAGCCATAGCTTTGTGATGTAATTGGTCGTGGTGTATATGGCCTGGACTGTCACGCCACTATTGCATTGAAACATACTCCACCGACAATGTCTCTGATAACATATCATGTCTTACCAGCCCGGTTCCGGACCAATGCCAACCCAGTAAGCTTGCATTATCCACGGAGTGCTAATACCATGATTGATCCAATAATCCAGATAAAATGGTTTTTTCCTGGAATTCGGGTGGAAAGCGAGAAAATGCCAGACGACACTTATTTTACTATTACATGCCATTACCGGCTTGTTCTCACCACAAGTGCAGAATAATATCCGCCCCGTGCGTGTGGTAGCGAATAACTTCGGAGGAATAATATTACAGCCATTTTGGCGCCTAGTTGTGCTGTCGTCTGACATATTATAAATATTTGTTCTTGCAAACAAAATATTAGTGCTTGTAAAATCTCGAACAGAAGTGTGACGTATGTTAGGGGGGATTGCGTATTACTTACAAATACGTTATCCAAACATACCCAAGAACTAGATACAGAGAGTGAGTATGTTCTATGGGTCTCGGTATCTCAAACATGTACTCAACTAAATAATGAAATGCTAATTGGCTGCATCTATATTCCCCTCAGCATATTTATCTTTAGATACATTCGAAGAATTAGAGTGTGATATTAAGTTTTCAACAAGATCAAATCTACTCCTACTAATAGGCGACATGAACGCAAAAACTGGTCAACTAGATGATTTTGTAAGAAGCGACGAAGTTTTCCTCCGATGTGTAGACATCGACCCCTGCTATGTAGTAACTAGCCCATAAGCTGAGGTCCCAAAACGCATATCACAAGATAGAAATCGGCCGGATGACTTTGGCCACAGGCTACTTGACTATGTAAGTATAATAACGAGTATATACTTAACGGCAGAGTAAGTACTAACGCAAACATAGTTAAAGTAGCCACAAGAAATAATAGTGTTATGGCCTAGGCGTTATCCACATCCGAGCTGCTCTATCATATCCGATATGCATTGTGCAGCTGTCACTATCGCTCATAAATATTCCAGCAATAAAACAAATTAATAATGGAATTAGCAAGGAAAAGTTAACATCGCGAAAATGGAAAGCTGACCTACGCAATGTATTAACAGAGAGAATCCTAAATCATCAAACTCTGCCTAATGTAAATCGACATATCAAGAATATAGCAAATGGTAATTGCAATGCCCAAAACAGTAATGAAGTAACAATGGTAACCTCTAAAATGTTTGAAGAATCAGCTGTGGAAACATTCGGTAAAGTAAGGACTGCCCGAGCAACTCTTAAATCCAAAACGCTTCGCTCATGATTCACTGATGATTGCAAGACCGCTTTTATTTATATCTGCCAATCGACTGTTTCATAATATTTATATAATTCTTGCTAGCGTCTATCATATGCTGGTGATTTATTTCTCCTTTTCCGAGTCTGTAGTCTTGTCTATCCCTATGATATATCCAGGCGTCTGCAATTACTGTGGAATCTAGAATTGCATTAAAAAGGAGTTTATAAATGTTTAACATAATTTGTTCTCGAGATATAATAAATTCATTTAATATAACTTGTTTTTAATTGCTTGATAGATTTGGAGATTTCTTCAGTTGTAATAGGGGAATGTATTCAGTTGTAATAGGGGAATGTATTGCGTTGTGCTCATCTGTGATGTCCGGAGTGTCTTCATTGATCTCTATACGTTCTGGATCTGTATCTTAGACCACATCATTTATGGACTTGAAGACGTCATACATTTTCTCTGTTGTTATTATAGATGGTTCTTGCGTTTCCTTTTGTTTTATCAGTTTCCAATAGTCTTTTGGTTTACTGCTACTCATTGCTCTGATTTACTTATGGCGCTTTTATTTATATCGGCCAATCGACTGTTTCATAATATTTATATAATTCTTGCTAGCGTCTATCATATGCTGGTGATTTATTTCTCCTTTTCCGAGTCTGTAGTCTTGTCTATCCCTATGATATATGATATGACTTTGGAAGCACAACAAAGATACTATAGCAAATTAAAGTTCTATTTAAATACGAAAGAGCTAGAAATAGTCGATGGCTACAAATATCTCGGGATACACTTTTCTCATAACAGTTGTCTCCTCATAGCTGAAAGGAACATATCTGAACAAGCTCGCAAAACCACGTTCGCACTGCATTGTCGCGCCAGAGAGCTGGACTTACCAAATGACTGCTACGTTAAATTGTACCGTAAAATGATCGAGCCGATTCTACTATATGGAGCTGAAGTCATAGGAATAGAAAATTGCAGCTTACTAGAGAAAGTAAATCTAGACATTCTACGATATGTTCTAACAGTTAAAAAGAGTACACAGAGTGCATGATATATGGCGAACTCGGAGAAATTCCAATTCAAATTGCAATAAGAAAACGTATGATAACATATTGGCTTAACCTTATTTCAGGAAAACAGACAAAACTTGCCTTTAGGTTATACTCCCATATTCTATTAGATCATCGAGGCAACGGGAAGCACTCCTACACTCCATAAAACAATACTAGACACGATAGGACACCGTTACCTGTGGACAAATCAAGTAATAAATAACTTTAATGAAATAAAAATAAGAATAATAAAAAGCCTTGAAGACCAATTTATCCAAACATGGAAAACACAGATTAGCGACTCGTAGAAGCGGGACATATATAACTGTTTAAGCCAAATTGGGAACATGAAGACTATATCATAACAGAATTTAATTTACAAGGTTTTGGACAAGTAATCATCGACTTCCAATAGAAAACCGACGATGTGAAAGAATCGCTAGAGGAGAAAGAATGTGTCCTCTTTGCAATCATAACGAACTGGGAGACGAATTTCATTACATATTTAGTTGCGAATTTTTTAAAGTTAAACGACTAGAAATCCTGCCTAAATATTATTGTAATAGACTAAACTTCTTTAAAAATATTTCTATTTTCAACCAAGAACAAAAATTTACTAACAAAACTATGCCACATGACTGAAATAATTAATAAACAGTTCCAACGTTAACGAACCCCATACATAGTACCGACACCATATCACGCATACAAATATGTACCCAAATGCAAGAGAACACAAATCAAGACGACAACGACGACGACGAGGGCGGCGGCGGCGGTGACGACGACGACGACGACGAAAAAGATAACCACGACGACGACGACGTGGGTTGTTAAATATACTCATTAGCCCTCTAGATGTCTAAATGTGTGGTCAAGAAAAGCTAAGTCTGTGCACATCGACGGTCCGTTTGCCGACCGGCGAGGACTACAGTTGGTGAGAAGTCTACCACTGGAACAGACATGGAGCCAGCCATTTAGGTGGTGGATTTTTTGGCGATCGTCTTCAACTGACCAACAAATAGACACACCTCAATACCACTGCAGAGATCGGGTACGATCGGCCTCGTTATAAAAGGGTTAAATAGTGTCAATGATAGTGCGGATGAATGTGATGATATTGCTAATATAAACGGCAATACTGCAATTGATGAATTATGACCAAGGTCATGTTAATTATCACAATGTCTAGCCGCCATAACGTGTAAATCCTGTAAAATCATTGTTCCCCATATGTCACTTTGTGATCTGGGTGTAAATAAACTGAAACTGAAACTGAATCTGTCGGTTCAAATTACCATGGCCATTACACGTTGCCGCTTGCGCTGTACCAGTGCTGGATCTGAGAACTGCTAGTGTCTAAGCAAAGCGCCAGTCATAATGGACTTGTCCAGTTTCAGCTACGGCATGCCCATCACTACTTATACTCCACCGACGCCTCGCCAGTGTTGGGATTGATCGATCCCAGAACGTCCTGACGATCAATTTCCAGAAAAGCATATAGGTAAGCTGTTGAATATGTTGACACTAATTTGATAAGGTGCAGTTACTGGCTATGGCAGCAGCAGCGCCCAGTCAAATTAGTTTCAAAATATTCTACAGAATGTTTATAAAATAGTAAAGACACACAATTCGTACAACGTTTCGAACAATTAAACTTCAAAGACGGACTAAATCGGATCTTTCTTGGCGTAATGATTATGACGTCAACCTAGTCGCCACTTAGTTCATTATGACGTCATATGATTGACTGAAATGGATTCATGAATTTGCACAGTGAATGACTATTTGTTGGCCAAAAGAAGATAAGTTTTTATGTAAATTTACCACTGGAATACAGAAAAATGCTTCAAAGCGTTTTTGGACCGGCCTGTGGATTAGCGTTAATGGTCAAGAACATATAGATTTTTGCTTAGTTAGTGTCCATTTGGAGGCCAAGAGATTATTTTTGAAAATTTACCGCTGTAATGACTCGCTCTGTAATCGCGCCAGTCATTCCAGTGGTAAATTCAAAAAAATAATCTTCTCTTGGCCTGCAAATATACTGCTATCACAACTACTGGAGAGGCTGTCTTGGCCAGTTTTCCCACTACAAATACAAGCTGGCACAAGAGGGGGTTAAACTGGCATTGCTGCGTACGTCAGCAACATCATTCTGTACCATTGTTTGTGATGTCCATCAGATATCTTCTCATGTACACCTCAAATTGTATACACTGATGATGTGAGATAAAACATGCTATTCTCTTGCAAGGTCATAAATTTGCCAAAACTGTCTTCTATCGAATCATTTTCGCGTAGTAGTCCAGCAGATTGGTGGAATAATTGTTCACTTTTTGTTAAAAGTATCACATTTTCAGGAAAGATAGGTATTTGCCCACTTAATGAAGGTAGAAGTGGACCCTAACTGAAAAATTCAAAATGGCCAACATTTTCAAGATGGCGG